>JAGSMV010000201.1:0-10994 GCA_029286815.1 Troides helena | reverse complement strand
TGAGCGCAAGAAGTAGTGTATAACATTCTATCACCAAAGTACTATGAGCTGGCGTATGACTTACCATCAGGTGTACCTCCTTTTAGAAATTATTGTAAATGTTGTAAATTTTAATATTATCTGTTGAAAAATTATTCTTTTTTATCCTTTTCACGTCCTTTTGAAGAACTTCATATTGTATTTCAATTTTTTTCTCTTAGTTATTATCTTCCTATAGATGAAGCGGCTATATTACGTTCATAGACACTAAGACTTCTTTTAAGGTAAAATCGTTCATAACTTTAAGTACTAATGCTTCTTTAATATGACTTAATTATTATTTTTTATTATATTTTAAAAATAAAATATATTTTATACAATTAAGTCGGAAGCCGGACCTCCACCTGATGGTATGATATACTCCCGCCTATAAGAAAGTGGTGGTAGTTAAGATGTATTATACTACACTACATTGCGCACGTCGTCTGAAACAAGATCTTGAGTCACTACTGCAATGATTACACTAGCTACAACGCCCTTCAAACTGGAACACAGTAATATTTGCACAATACTGTTTATCGGCTGCTGTGGCACCTACGTAGGCGGTCTCCTGCAAAAGAGACCTACCACCAGTTCTCTCTTATCATAATATCACAAAAGAACTCCTTTTATATATAAAAACAGACAGCCAGTATAATAACTAATTTATTAACTTAATTACTATATATATATTATTATATTATATAATATATATTTAATGTAATTGTTCTCATCTGCAGCCTGCTGCTCCACGAGGCTCAAATGCCGGCCGGGCCTCAGCGGCCGAGTCAAGTCAAGATGGCAAGCTTGCACGCTGCTTGTGTCAGGGATCAGAAGTCATGTGTCAGGAACGATGGCAAGTTCGGCATAGTACTTGCGCACTTCTTCGGAGGAATCTAAAGTCGGTACCTTGCGCTGGGTGTAGGCCGATTTGGCCAGCCCTGTAACCACGAGTCAATGTCGCGGCCCTCGACACGGCCAAGCGCGACGTGTTTCGACTTTTTTGCAACGAGATCTGCGTCGCTCGGTTGCGCTCACGGAAATCTCGTCATTGTGCGCAACCATATTGCCGTTTTCAGCCACATAGCTGAGTTCGTCGGCCAGATCGCCAAGCCACGTGGCGCAAGGTCGCCAGCTGGCGGCCGCTAGCAGAGGCACAAACGGGATCCCCTTGGCCTTGAAGTGCGGCGTACACCTCGCCAAATCCGTCGGCAAGGCCGTCCTGGTTCAAAAGAAAGAGTTCCATCATGTCGCTGAAAACGGAAAGCGGTGGCGTCCACCGTTTCCGCTGGAGATGTCATGTCAATTGGGCAACCGTCAGGTTGGGTTTCTTTGACATGATGAGGGGCTGGAACTGCCATGACGTCATGGCTAAAATTCCGGGGGCGCCCAACGGCCAAACCGCGGCCCGTCTGGGCTCGGAGTACCTAAAGGCACGGCATTTTAGGCATAGATAGGCTATGTACAAATGTTTATTTAGGAGAACACATGCTAACCGTGGCAGGGGACAAGCAAGCGTCCCGATTTGGCACCAGGCTGGCTCCTGATCTACTTTTCTTGGAGTACACACATGACCTTGGATCCGCGTGGCAGCAGAAATCGCCTAGCTTGTATCCAACCGCCGTCCTCATGTGTTTGACTTCCTGGTAGGCGCGGCCGTTGTGGATCTGATTTGGGCAGCTCAGCAAAATCGGTGATGCAGAGCGGGCGTTTGTGCCGGATCGGCGATGATTACCAGCGCGCGCCTCTTTGATAGGAAGCGGCACAATGTGGCATCTTCCATGCTGAGCGTTTTTTAACAGTGGTAAAGGCCCGCATTTTTTTGTGGCAAGGTGGCTGACGGTGAGCAGTCAGGTGAGCCTGAAAGGTGAGAGCGCGGCAGGCTAATTGCACAGTACGCAATTTTTCATAGCGAAGTAGTTTGATTCTGTATATTGTGCATCTATGGCGGCAAGCTTAAAGGCAAGCCTATCTTGTCAGTTTTGAGCACGAGCTCTCAACGTGGTTGAGCGCAGTAATTCTGATTTTTTTCGTAACTTAGACGGCACTTTGCTTCTTTTTTTAAAAAAGATACCCTTCATTAAATTTTTGCTGCACCAGCTGTGTGCTGAAACTATTCATCATGTCAGACAGCTTTCCAGTGTCCTGGCAAGATATGAACAAATAAAACAGAAATCAGGCAGTATGAACATGTTCAGCGCGCCAAGGAATCAAAAGAATAAAGAACAAGAAGTTTCTACAAACCAAGCCGAGCAGGATCAAAACGAGAATTTATCTGATCAGGAACCTGAAGAACCTGAAGTGGAGCAACAGCAGGTCTCAATCCTTTCACTCAACCCGAAAAGGTCTACGAAAAACGCACAAACACTCGTCTTCAGTGGCTACGGTAGAACCCAGCGAACACCACATTGACCAAGACCAAAAAAAAATCTTTTGGCGGAGCTGTCAGGGGTCGGGGAATCGCTGTCTCGCGCTTGGCTGAGCTTGGGTGTGAGTCGCCTTTGCTGTTCAAACAGCAGTGATTCCAGCTGTGCTCAAGGCTCAACGAAGCAAGAGCCCCCTCCCGCCCTGTGGATATTCTCGTCAACTCGTACAGGTTCGGGCAAGACTTTGGCATACTGCGAACCCATTGTGGAGGTGCTGCTGGACCGCCACGTACGCAGACCACGTGCCCTTATCCTGGTGCCTACACGCGCTCCTCACTCAGAAGTTGTCAAGACGTTGGAGGACCTCTGGGAGCGCAAACTGCCTGCCTTGTCGCTGCGTAGCGACCGTAGTCTTGCCAAGGGAAGGAGCTGCTGCGCGACTTTGGTGATATTCTCGTGGCCACGCCGGACGCTTGTCAGATCACCTGGCAAGCGGAAATGTCGCAGCTAGCGTACAATTGTGTTATTGATGAGGCCGACTGTCTGTTGGGCCAGTCATCTCCAAGATCGGAGCAAGGCGCTCGCCAAGGCCACTCCCGCCACAAATTTCCCAGTTGATTTTGCAACAAACATGGTCACGGGCCCCCTCAGCGCCTGATCTTTCAGCCACCTTGACCCGCGACCCGGGTAAACTGGCCGCCCTACAGATCAGAGAGAGATATCCCTCGTGCCCCAAGATCTTTTGTTGTTGGCGAGAGCGAGCGAGTTCACCATTCCTGCTGGCCTTAGCGGCGACCTTTGCGCATCAAGACGCCAAGGACAGCCTTTGGCCCTTGTCGACGAGCTCATCAAACGCGGTGAACTCCAAGCGCACAATTGTGTTTGTGCGTAGCAACGAGGCAGCTGCTCGTCTGTCGTCTCGTGCATCACATTTTCGCTCTGTATACCGCAAGACGTTGCGATTGAGCGCTGCAGAAAAGAATTGGCGGTCGCCGACTGTAAAACGTATGGCCAAGAGTTTGCCGAGGAAAAATCTCTGTTCTCGGTATGCACCGACCTTATTGCTCGTGGTATCGATGTCAAGGGTGTTGATTGTGTGGTAAATTACGACCTGCCGGGCGCTCGAGAGTATGTGCATCGCGCCGGACGTACGGCTTCGTGCTGGCAGCGAGGGTTCAGCATGGACACTCTGTGTTTTGCCTGCTGAGCGCAAACACTTTTGACATTGCAAAAACGACATCTCTCGTGAGGGACACCAGCGTCTCGGAGGCGCAGACTGAGCCAGACAGCCGTTACGAGGCCCTGGCCGGGCTCGAGAACGAGGTCTGGGGCAAAATGAAAAGTTGCATTCATCTAGCTTGTATATTATCTATTTTGCATTTATGTTCAGACCGGCTCCGCAGTGGGTCAAACACTCGAGATTAGGTAGCGCAGTCACCGAGCTGCAGACCGCAGCTGGGGAACGCAGATGTTTCAGGGTGCATTTAATTTTTATCTTAGATGGTTTACCGATCGGAGTTGATGGGCAATAGGCAAACAGTTCGCCGGGCTCTTTACCCGGCAATTCAGTCTCGCTTGTTCAACCCCTGCATGTAATTAATGCACAAAAGGGTCCGTTGCCCAGCCGCCCAGCTACTGATGATAGACGTGATAGTCGTGATAATCGCGTACCTTTTGGCTATTTTGACAAAATTCTGGACACAGTGTTTTCCGGCGCTTCGGCGACGAGTGGGCACTCGCCGCTAATGCAGTCTATTGTCCAAATTGGCGCTGGGCGCATAACACAAAGCCAACAAAGAGCAGAGAAAAGCGCTGATTTTCGGGCTGTATCCGTAGCAATCCTGAAAATATCGCAAATGGTAGTTAGAGAAACAAGGTTTGGCGTTTGCACTTGCTCTCGAGCTTCAAGAATGACGTCGTCTCTCAAGGGGATTACTTGGGTGACGGTGTAACAGGGTACATGCACAGTCACCGACCTGAGACATTAAGGAATGCACTGCATGCCAGTGGATTTGGTCAATAAAATCAGGTTTGCTTAAAAAGATGTTTCCAATATTCAAAATTGCTTCAGAAATAGGCCCCGCATTCCAGCTTATGCTGGCTCGCTTGGCGAGGCATTATGCACCCCTTTGTCTTTATGCATGCACGACTTTGCGTAAGCTTAAATGCGCGCGTCGCAGGGTATAAGTGCAGATCGGAGGGGACCTGCTTTGACAACTACATATGATGATGCGCCTGACAACAAAGCAAGGTTCGCCGAGGGTCTTTCGTGGGCTCCCCATCGCCGCAGTCTTCCACCAAGGAGAACTTTATGACGGTCCTCCAACTCAAGCAGCAGCACAAATTACCACAGCTGTTTCATTGACACATTTTTGCCCAGCCCCGAGGATGAATTATTGTTTGTGAGCTCGACTGCCTAGCGGACGAGTCCAAGGTGAGGATATTTTGTTGCAAGGGTTTTGAATGGCTCCTCTTGCCTCAGAATCAGCCTCAGTCCTCGGGTAGTGCTCCGCAACTCGGTTTGCGATTTTGAAACGTTTAACGTCAACCCCCAAGAAGGCCAAAACCGTTAATGGACATGTTCAAGCGCACACCGTAATGCGCGGCGCCCTCAGATCGTACCTCGGACGACTAGAGATTTGAGTCGCCACTTTGAGGGTCGTTTACAGGATACCCGACATTATTTATTTATTTATTCAATCTTCAGGCTTTTAGCGAAAGGGGCTTCTGCAGCTCCCCTGAGGAGCCTCAGCGAAGCCTCAGCCAAGGCCCTCAGACCCCTCTGTTGTGGACCGCCGCGGCTGGCACTTTTTCGCAATGTCTTAGACGCTCGGTCGCTATGCTCTGTTTCCGTTCCATTCGCACGTGCTCCATTGTTTGTTTTGATGAAGACATCGCCCACCTGCTCAAACCCAAATTTCTGATAAAACCCGATCGCCGTCAAACGAGCATCCTAGCCACTTTGGAGTGTGTCTCAAGCACGATGGGCCAGCGAAGATCAAACCCTTGACCTTGGTACGCGGTTTTGGTGGCAAATTTCCCGTACTTGCGCTGTCGCCATCCTCAAATGCCGACAAAGGCAGCTCACGAGCATCCCATCGCGATGGAATCCCCGGGTGTTCCAGCACTGTCGTCTCCTGGCACTTTGACTGATCGATTGGCACGGTAGGCCACAAAATTTCGTGCCGCAGCGCTAGGCAATCGCTTTGTAGGGATGAGCGCAAACATCATCATATAAAACTCGAGGAGATAGGGGATGTTATAGATGGTCAAAGTTTATGGGGCAGATTGGTGTGGAGACACCCGTAGGAGCCAAGTCGTGAAAGCGGTGAGGCACAATTATCAAGTATCAATGGCTCGATATTGAATCGACCCCAAGCTCAAGCAGGGCCCGCGACATCAGCGGCTCTGAGCACATCCCTGTCATGGTGTTTGACGATGGATCCATTTTAGTTGAGCCCACCAACTGAGCAGCTAGCAGAGAAATTTCAAAATAAATAATAAATAATAGCAGCTTGGCTTTGCGGCAGCGGCTGCAAGGTATCATTTGCCAAGACAGAAACGCGCCCACCGACGCAATTGGCGCACGCGCCCCACCTTGACAGAGATTTTTGCCGGTCGAGGGGCGGGCCCTGAGGACCGCAGGGCGGTGTGGAGTAGGCGAGCACAGCTGAAGAGTCTGGCGAGCGTGAGTAGATGCTGATGGCCTCGGCGTCCCCTCCCTCGGGGGACCCGTCGTGCCTAAACACGTCGAGGTCGGACGACGGCTCAAACTCAAAAACCTCGCCAAACTTGAGCGGTGGTGTCGCAATAAATACAGGGTTCTTGGCCAAATGTGTCGGCGGCAGCGGCAGTGACCACGTCTCTTGAAGGCGAAGGTTACCGTGACTACCAACCATAGCCTCAGGATACGCAGCCCATCGTTTGGTTTCAAGGGTATTGATTCAGGAGCCAGGGGATGGGCGAGGTCAAGGCAAGCAGGTTGCTGGGGGCAGAGCCAAGGGTGCCCAGGTGGGTGCCCGGTGGAGGTTGCCTGCGGAAGGCGGGTAAAGGGGCTGGAACCGTGGCGCTCTGGGGAGCTTATTGAGCTGCTGCTGGGCGGGGCGTATTACTTTGGACTCTGTTTGTACAAACCAGCGGGTGGAGCGCCTCGGTGGGTGTCTCTGGCGACTCAAATCGTGATGGACTGAGGTCGCAAGCACCGCTTGCCGACGGCCACGCCGATCTGATTTTGGTATAGCTGGGCTGCTTGCTGGCCGCACAGGGAGTCCTGGTGAGTCACAGAACCACGCGGGGTATCTTGCAATTCGCTTCTGTGCAGGGTTGAAGTGCGACTTACGGGTGATCCATGAGGCAGATTGGAGACTCGCATGGCTCGCGTGACTTCGCGGCTGCGTGCGTGGCTTGCATGAAACGCATAACTCGACTTGCTGGGGAACGACTCAGGCGGCTCTCACTGCGAACAGGTCAGAGGCTCCCAGAGCCAGTGGGGCCGCCTGTACGGCTGCCTGGCACTTGCAAACTGGCTCGGCTCGAGCGCGCAGTGCGCGATTGAGGTGTTGAGGCACTGCTTGAGCTGCGCGTGGGCAGAGGTGCCGTTGTGATGCAGGCCAGCCGGTCGGCGTGGATCTCCTCGTCCGAGGTCGAGGAAGCTAGAGTGCGAAGGGTGATGGGGTGTGGTCGGCTCCTCGGCATCGTCAAATCGTGCCGAGTCTAGCTGTGATGGGCTCTGATGGTCTCCACGTTCACTCGCGCTCTCGCTCCAATTCATGCTTTGGACTGACCGTGGGCGCCATGCGCACGTCTCAATGCATCTCGAACAAGCGGACTCACTCTCTGTTCGTCTTGCTCCTCCTCCTCGAGCTCAGGCGCGTCCACTTTGGGCGTCAGCGCGCACACTCGTGAGAGGATGAAATCCCACCTTGCCAAACTCGATTTCAAGCACCCAGTAGCGACGGCGTCGGCTGCTTGAATATTAGGACATTATCTCTTCTCCAGACCCTCGTGCGGGCATTGGGGATAGCTAAAACGCTGCCAAATGGAGATATGCGATTTCCCTGCCCTCGACGTGACGCGCAGCAACCCCTGTGGACACCACAACCGAGCGCGAGAGTTGGGGCGCTTCCTGAGGCGTGGGCGGCGGCGACTCGGCAGTGCAGCTCAGCAAGCGCATTCTCAACCGTCAACAGGTTCACCGAGCACATGACAAGGTGTTGATATTTTGATGTTTTAAAAGGCGCCCGTGTTGATGTTGAGGAAAAAAATATATATATAAAGCTAGAATTAGGTGAAACCAGAATTGCTTCATCTAAGGACGCTCGCCAGCACTTGGCGCGGAACGTGCTCACGGCGGGAATGTTTGCAGTGATCGGTGTGGTGCCATAGGCATGGGGCTCAAACAAATGGTGTGCGTGGCACCTCCATCCAGGGGCTGCGCTCTTGAGGAACGTTCATGTAGTAGGCATATGAATGCACCGCAGCACTGCCTGGTGCGTCACAATCAGAATATTTTCCTGGCGCTCAAGCTCCATAATGATGATCGGGTCGGGCGAGTCACCACCCACGTCCATGTGTACGACTCGCCGCACCGACCAGCGGTACTGATACTTGTTTTCGTCACGCGCGGCGAAATCCTCGAGGGAACTTTGCTGGATTGCTGGTACGTCAGGCCGCATCACCGGCACCCGCATCGAACTCGTCCGGGGCCTTCAAGCAATCTTGGGGTGCTCGAGAACCGCGCTGTTTGTTGCGTGCGTTTTAAGCATCGGGTCCATACCGTCAACGGCTGGTCACCCGGCTTTTGCCACAAGCTCAGGCAGCGCGAGCGTACAATTCACCCCGCGACGAGTGTGAATCGCCGCCCAATTGGCCGGTCAGGTTATACTCAGATTCACCGTGACGCGAAAGCCAAAGACGGCGCGCCGAATGCGCAGATTCATGAGGTAGTATACGCATCCGCGACTCGAGATAACTGCGCAGCGCGTGCACCACCAATGCGCTCGCCAATGTCGAAAATCTTGAGGTAGGTGAGCTTTTCTTCCGCATCAATCGGTTCATAGTTGCGCTCATACTGAGCAATCCGGCTCATAAAGTCCTGGGCAGTCCTGAGGGTCCTTGCCCAGATAGTCCGGGAGCTTTGTTTTCACGTCCATGATCGCTTTGCATGACGATTTGCGGGTTGTTACAGATAGTTTCCAACAAAGATTGGCCTTAATATCGTGCTTTTCGAGGGATTCCTTTGAGCCACAAACGCCTCTCCTTGGTGCTGCTTTGTGCCGTCATACACAGCAACCGTTGCTGGGCTTTTTGAGCCACTGTATAGTCTTTGCAGCGCCAGCCTGGCTGCCCTCATGCGAATTTCTTTGCCCTCGACATTGTCGGGCTCAAAACGCCGCTGCGGGGCCTGGGCACAGCTCGCGCCGGTAATAATAATCGACATTGAACGCTGATGGATGGCACGCTCTGGCCAGCGTGAGGTATCGTACAATCTTGTTGGACATGAAGCCTTGCCACGTGAAGCGCGGGCAACCCGCACATGATCACGCAGATCTTTAAGTTCCCGCCACTGCTACGTTCATGTAAGAGGTGGGGTGAGGGGTGGCGCCAGGGGATGTTCTCGTGGCGAGAGTTGAGAATTTCGAGGTCACCTTTAGCGGGCCGTACCTAATAGTTTTAGAAAAAGGTCGGGCGGATGTCTGACTCGGCCCTTGCTCGGCTCCTTACTTCGGCGTCGCAGAATCACGCACCACGATACTGTATGGATTTAAATTTCCGCATTAGAACTATTCTCAAACCTGAGCTCTGGAATGAGTTTTGGTTGTTGCTATTTCTACTCCTACCGATAGATCCTCTCTGGCCCTCACCCCATTGGCGATGACCCTCAGAGTCCACGAAATCGAGCTCTGGTAGCGTGGATAACCCTCATATCCACTCGATACGTCAAATCAGAAGGGCACAATGGCCGCAGTGTGGCGGTCGCGGCTACCTGCAATAATGAAACTGGCAACATTTACGCACGCGGCTCCTGCCTTCCTCGTCTTACGTTGGTTGTGGGCGTGCAATTGGCACCTCCTTTTTGATTTTTGCGCTGAGTTAATACCATCCCGGCATGTCGGTATGACTTTTCACCTCGTCAAGAGCCACTCAACATGTGCACAAAATCGGAAACAAGTTGGATTATCTGATTGAGTCTTGATTGCTGGCCAATGGTTTCATTGCTGGACATTTCATGCCTAATTTCTGAGGGTTTCTTGTTCAAAAAGCCTACTGTAACTTCTTTAGGAGTAGGTGCGCTTTGTGAGTTTAATTTTAATACCTTCCGCACCCCAGAGTGGCGTGCCCCATACCGTGCATCCATGTTTGTTGTGTATGGTCTTAGCGGCGCGCTTCCTATTGTATGGGCAACATGGACTTTGGGTCTAAGCGAAGCATCACGACGGTGCGGACTGCACCGGATGCTTGCGAGCGCTGGGCTTACATTGGCGGTGCTGCGCTTTATGGCATGCTTGTTCCCGAGAGATTTTTTCCAGGCAGATTTGACCACTGGGGACACTCTCACCAGCTGTTTCACGGGTGCGTCGGCTGCAGCCTGGTGCCACTACAGCGCACTCGTGTGCTGCGACCGAGGCCAGCAGAACTATTTAGAGCTCATAAAACTTGCATTTAAACCGTACCACTAAACAATCAACTCCCCCAAAGGGCTATCAATGCTCTCAATGAACGCCAGTCCCTCGAAATACTTGCGCGGGCTCTCGCTCGTCTCTGTTTGCTTCAGGTTATTGCAGCACAAGCTCAATCAAGCCATTGACATGCTTTTGGCGTCACGTCGCCCGCATCACGCTCCAAAAGAAAAAGGAACCGGTTCACCTCGACAAACAGCTCCGAAGAGACGGCAGCGTCCATGCACGCATCAGCGCCACTCTCAGGGCCCTCTGCAGTGTAAGAGCACCTGGGGTTATCAAGCAAAGTGAATATTGTCACCATCTTCAACGTACCAAAGGTGGGCTGCCATGTAGATGGCGCGGCACTGGTCGGTCTTTTTGAGCAGCTTTTGGCCGTACTCGCGCACCGCTGGGCTGGGCGTTGTATAATTTTCTCGCCCAGCTGGCGGCACTTTGCAGCGAGCCGGTCAAATGCAGATCGCCTGGTACTGCGCCTTGGAATCGCTATACGCTCTCGTAAAGAGTAAATGCCCGCACATAAAATTCATAGCACACTCGGGCTGCGGACCTGGTCGGTCACGAGCGCGCTTAAGGGTGTACAGCCTGAATGCTGCCTCAGGAGACTGCCAAGCCGATTGTGGCCAACCGTTGATCACACGGCCAATAAATTTCAGGATCCCCGTCGGCTCGTTGCTTCCGGTTCTCAACGCATCGGATGGCAGCCGTCACCAACGCCCGTACGTCTGCTGTACTACCTGAACGCCGCCTTGCCTGAGGCTGGTGTGGGCAAGCTTGAGCAGCTCAACATCGTCCTTGAGCAGGTAAACAAGGCGGCTCAGCTGCAGGGGCTCCATGTTGCCGCTCTTTAGGATGAGGCCAAACAGCTCAAAGATTTGTTTGGCGACGGTGAGCGACGGGATGTTGGTCTCGTTGCGCAGCAAAAACAGCA
>JAGSMV010000200.1:0-10988 GCA_029286815.1 Troides helena | reverse complement strand
CGCTCCAAAAGAAAAAGGAACCGGTTCACCTCGACAAACAGCTCCGAAGAGACGGCAGCGTCCATGCACGCATCAGCGCCACTCTCAGGGCCCTCTGCAGTGTAAGAGCACCTGGGGTTATCAAGCAAAGTGAATATTGTCACCATCTTCAACGTACCAAAGGTGGGCTGCCATGTAGATGGCGCGGCACTGGTCGGTCTTTTTGAGCAGCTTTTGGCCGTACTCGCGCACCGCTGGGCTGGGCGTTGTATAATTTTCTCGCCCAGCTGGCGGCACTTTGCAGCGAGCCGGTCAAATGCAGATCGCCTGGTACTGCGCCTTGGAATCGCTATACGCTCTCGTAAAGAGTAAATGCCCGCACATAAAATTCATAGCACACTCGGGCTGCGGACCTGGTCGGTCACGAGCGCGCTTAAGGGTGTACAGCCTGAATGCTGCCTCAGGAGACTGCCAAGCCGATTGTGGCCAACCGTTGATCACACGGCCAATAAATTTCAGGATCCCCGTCGGCTCGTTGCTTCCGGTTCTCAACGCATCGGATGGCAGCCGTCACCAACGCCCGTACGTCTGCTGTACTACCTGAACGCCGCCTTGCCTGAGGCTGGTGTGGGCAAGCTTGAGCAGCTCAACATCGTCCTTGAGCAGGTAAACAAGGCGGCTCAGCTGCAGGGGCTCCATGTTGCCGCTCTTTAGGATGAGGCCAAACAGCTCAAAGATTTGTTTGGCGACGGTGAGCGACGGGATGTTGGTCTCGTTGCGCAGCAAAAACAGCAATACGTACTGAATGTGTCGAGCTCGGTGGTCAGGGGTTTGGCGTCGCTCACGTAGGCGCGCGAAAGGTCGCGGGCGTCATCCCAAACCATGCGCAGATCGCTCAAGCTGTTGACATGCTTACGACCACTGCTGGGAACGAATCCCATGAAGGGGTGCTGAGCGATCTCCAGACGCTCTTTTGCGTCGCCTCTCGAGACGCCAGGTCCGCCTTTGGAAGCCAAAAGTAGATACCGGCGGGATAGAAAGTGAGGAGGTAATGACGAGCGAGCAAATCAGCAAGGTGCGTATCTGATGTTTAGAGATCCAGCGACCATGATGCTGGAAGAGCGCCTCGCCCGAGACGGAGTTGTTGAACGAGAGAACGACGAAGCAGAGGTGGAATGTGACCGTCTGTGGCTCTCCTGGCTGTGGACCTGCGCTGATGCCGGCCCTTCCGAGCCATCCTGGATGCCTGTAGTGCTGCTCCACCGGCCAAAAGCGGGCGAAGCTCGAACCCGAGCGGGACGGGCAGATCAATCCCGCAAGGTTGTGGGTCGGAGTGAAGCCAGCGTGGAACCAGGCCGTTCGTCAGGAAAATCTGAGGACTTCCAGGCCGCCAGGTCATCGTTTGCGGTCCAGTTCGAGGCAAATCAGAGAGGCTTGGAAGGTCTCAAAGCCAAAGGCTTGTTGTGACAGATGTAGATGCGTAGGCGGATGGTCGTCGGTGAATCCGTGGCGACGGCAAGACTTGTCGAGCACAAAGCAGCTTCAGTCGGCAAGGGTCCGATCGGCCCTGAGAAACAATAGACGCAAAGAAGAGCAGGCCCAAAAATGCGAACAGGCAGAGCTTCTCGGTGACTGCATCTAGCTGCGCATATTTCCTACACCTTTGGAGCCGCGGGCCGTCGCAGCTCTGGTCGTAGGCCATTCCGAATTTTCATTAACATTCACTGGACATCTCGAGGTGTACGCTCCTGAACAACACGCGAACGCAGAAGTGCATCTTCGTAGATAATGTGCGTTCATTCGAACGTCGTGGTTGCAACCGATGGGGCGGAAGTGAAAGAAGTGATGCCACGACCTTCCATTCGCAGAAAGCCGGCCAGCTCACAGAATACTGTAGTAGTAGTAATAGACGCGGAACGGCGCGTCACCGACACAGCCATGGTCGCCTCTCAGCTGATTTTCAGACATCTTGATTTCAGCGTCTTGACGGTGCGGGACGCGGAAGGTACCCGCTGCTGAAACTGAAAGCCAGTCAACTCCGGACTGGACTATCTCCAGCTAAAGCTCACTTTCATGCTGACGCGCGAGCAGCTCCGGGTGCCGCCGCTCCACGATGTGACCGACAATGATATCGCTTGGATTGCCTCAAGGCCTCAAGTAACAGCAGCTGAATGGTGCGCCACCAAGCTCAGCGATGCATCGGTGAATCGGCCAGATCTGCTTTCCTCAATTACGGTTGTTCGCTGCCGAGAAACAGTGTTGTGGAAAGAGCAGATATAGCAGGAAGGAGAGAAAGAGGGAAAGCAGCAGGCCGCCTCCCAAAGGCTCCTCACTTGGCCTTCCCTTTTTCGGCGTTCGGCAACCAAGAATTGACACATTCATACAAGAAATGTGGGACGGCAATGCTCTTCGGAAATAACCCCTTCAGCCCTGTCTCTATCAGAGGCGCTTGGCGGGAGCCACGGCGCCTCCTGTCTGACGTCGGCGATCCGAGTACATCAAACATGACCCTGCCAGCAAAAGATGAAAGCCCTGGTGACGGTGGAGACAACAAGACCGAACTCCACGAGGTGCCTCTACCGACGCTGGACAGATGGGATCCTCATCCGCGCGCTTGCAGTCACCATCAACCCGACCGACTGGAAACATGTCGCTCTCATCTCTGGTCCGGCAACCGAGTTGGCTGTGATGACTTCTCTGGTGTCGTCAGCAGCTTGGCCCCGGGTGAAAAAATGTCTCGCTCAAAAAGGGCGATCGGGTAGCTGGGTTTATTGCAGCGGTTACAGCCCGACCGCAGCAGCTTTGCCGAATACCTCAAGACCAACAGCGAGATCGTGGCTACCATCCCGGAGAATGTCGACGATCTGTCTGCCATCTCGGCATTGGTGGAAGACGGCGGTGCAGGCCTTGTTCCATCGTCTCGCCATTCCGTGCCCGACTTTTCAACGGTCCTGTCCCGGTCACCGCAGACTCGCCGGATCCTCTGCCGCTCACGGTCCGGGAGCACCACCGTCGGTCAATGGGCCATCCAGCCCAGCCCACGTCTCCAACACAGAGTCGTCGCCACTGCAAACCCCAGAACCATCAGCTGCTCAGGACCTCGGGGCGGCGGACGGTTTGTACGACCTACCGCGACGAGACCACGCCGCAAAGATCGCCGCCAAATATCCTAATCTGAATAAAGCTCTCGACTTGCATCTCTGAGAACGGCGCAGCAGCTGCGTCGAATCCCTCGGCGCTTCGGGCGGTATTGTTCTTCTCAAACCCTGACCGCGGGCTTATCGACTTGCGCAGGGCGAGGAGGTCAGCATCATCCACACCCTCATACACCGCCCTCGGCCGCCCCTTCAAAATTACGGCAAGGCCGTCTACGACGAAGTCGCGTCACGGCAGATGCCACGCCGAGTGAAGGAGTGGCTCCAGCGGCAGCCAGGGCCACTTTCACCATCTCTTGCAGAAGGGCCTCGTGCGCGGCGCAACGGGGTCAGGGAGATCTCCGGTGGTATCGAAAAGATTCCCGAGGGCCTCAAATACCTGCAGGACGGTAGGCGTCGGCCGAAGCTCACCTTCAGGATCAGCTCGTAACGCAGCTACGTAACGCAAACGGCAACCACACGACTCGATGCAAGACGAATCTGATTGATGCAACATTGACAATTACTCGGCGGGTGCACGGTGCAGAATGCTAAGATGGACGGTGTGGCTCGGTGTGGCAACACTAATGCTACTGGAGGACTGGGAGGCCAACTCGGACTGCAAGTGGCTCCTGCGCTTGACGGTCGATATCGTCCAACAGCCCCGACATCCTCTGGTTGAGCTTGTCGACGAGCTTGCCCACCCAGCTTGTGATCGCACCGCCTCTGACAGTTGGCGAAATTCGTGTCTGGGCACCGTTGATTTCCCGTCCGGACGCCCTTGATCTCTTCTTTGACATCCTTCGCCTCCGTCTCCTTCTTCCCCTGCCAATTCTTAAGGTGCAGCACCTCTTTTTGAGCTCCTCAGGCTGCTGAGCTCAAGTACTTTGCGTCAAGGCCCTGACCTCGGAGCCGAGTTTCTCTGTGATCTTCACTGACGCCGCCATCTCTCGGCGGCGAACATCGTTCCCTTCCACCAGCAACCTCATGCAGGATCCTCGGCCTGACTGACCTGAATCGCTCGTGCCCTCCCGCCATCTGGCTCATGGTCGCATCACTTTCGTTGGCGTGGCTGAAGATGCGCAGATTTCGGTGACCACCCGCAGATTCAGGTTGTAACGTGCCGCTCGCGGCCCCGCCTCGGGCGTTGAGGTCGACGGCTGTATTTCCTGTCTGGACGGAATACCTGCGGCCACCACGCTCGTCGCCAGAGCCAGACTTCCTTGCTCTGTCATCTGCGCTGCTGCCAGCGAGTTGACTCGGAGCTGGGACGGCAGAGGGAAACAACGACGGGAGGGTTCAGGACGCTGCTGGTGGGGATTGCCGGCGAGCCGGATGTCAGGCAGGATGAACTCCGACCAATGCAGATGGCTCTTTGCAAGCCGCTGGCACAACCTTTGGCGAAAGGACATCTCCCAGCGGGAGCACTGACCGTCCGGTGAGGATCGCTTGATACCGGCGGTGGACGATCGCGGAATGCTCTGAGCACTGCTCGAGAAGTCGGGCGACGGCAGACAGCTGGAGCAGCGCTGGCACTTATGCCTTTCGCAGCCTTCACCCACCGCGCTGCGCCGGCAGTGTCTTGTCTTGAATCTCTCCGACGGCGATACAGAAGGCACCAGGACGGCGAGGAAGTACCCGGCACCAGGCCTGGATCCGTGGCGGTGGACCGCTGAGGTTGAATCTTGCCCACCCGAAGCACGAACTTTGATCCTGTTGGCCACTGTGGGAGCTGAAGTCGGACTCATCGTTCGAAATCGACGTACCCGAGCCGACGGCGAGCGCGGACGACAGAGCTAATAGAGGCGACGGCAGAGACGCCGGTGCGACCGAACCGGAAATGTGGCTTGAGGCAGCTGCATGGCAACCCGGTCCAACTGCATTGACTTCATGTGCGGACGTGCAACTTTTCGCTCGCCAAAAGGCGATTGGTCGGAGGTGCCGAATGAGACCGGCCCGAGTCATTGGGACGCTTATGGTTTCGCGGCGGTAGAAGAAGGTGACGTGAGATTGTTGTAAAGTCTTGACCTTTCGACCTGGGATTTGCGGGGTCGCCGCACACCCGCTCCGGATAGACCCTGGTATTTCTATCCGACACGTCGAGGAAACCAATCTGACACCTGGGATTGATTGGAAGACACTTTGATCTTGGTCCTTCCAGCGGCCTCGATGAGCGCAAGTGGCAAAGTGCGCGCGCGCTCTCACGAAAGTCGAGCGGATCCTTTTTCCACCTTGTAGTCGAGCGTGCTGATTCTCTTGTGGTATGGTAAAATGGCCACTATCTCTGCTTTCGCCAGAGCGTGGACCGATGGATACAGCCGGTGCAGCAGGCAGCCATATAGTAGTACGAGTGGCCGCAC
The DNA here is from genome assembly GCA_029286815.1 of Troides helena. Classification (NCBI taxonomy): domain Eukaryota; kingdom Metazoa; phylum Arthropoda; class Insecta; order Lepidoptera; family Papilionidae; genus Troides; species Troides helena. Next base: position 5,515 of record JAGSMV010000200.1, on the reverse strand, counting down.
GGTTTGTAATAATACCGCTGCGACGAGTCGAGCTGCGGCTTCTTGGCAACAACTCAACGGCGCTGTTTCACGGCCAGTGGTGGTCTGCCGCAACTCTGTAAAGCTTCATCGCAGCCACGAAGCTCAGCGTAGCCAACCTGTTTCGATGTCGTCTTCTTTGAGGATCTCTGACCGGCAGCATGGGGAGGGTCTCACCTACTAAGGGATATCATGCTGCGCAGGACGGTCGAGGACGTCAGGCTTCCGGTCGATGGCCAGCCGCCAGTCGGCTCATGGCCAGAAGCCTTGCGCCGCCCGATTGCGCATCTCTAAACGCCGCTGTGCTGCGCCACGCTGACGCGTTTATGGGTTTCGACGGCGTTGGGACAGCCGCAGAGTCGAACTTTGGCAGTAGCAATAAGGAGCACAGAGTCTCTTCGCGCGCTACATTCAAAGCAACCGTGCAGTACACATCGGCCCCGCAGAAGTCGCATCTCGACGTGCAGCTGTCGTGGTCACCTTCTACGCCGGAATGTCGCGCCAATCAGTGACGAATCACCCTTCCGAGAGAATGGCGTCGTAGAGTTGAAGGAGATCGCGAAGATCGCGAATCTTGGCTGAGGCGGTCTCTGCGCTTCTAAGGAGGTATTATCAGTGACGTGGCTCGTGGCGCACGAGCGTCTCTTCACCACCGGCTTGATGTGATAGCTCCACGCGGCAGAAGCGCTGGAAGAGTGGGGAGATCGATGAAGACGGCACTGTTCAACGGTCTGTGTACGGTCAAACGAGACCATGCCGCTTTACGCTGCGGCCGCCCGTGTTGATAACCATGTGCGATGCGCGTGGTGGATCAGCACGAGATCGCCAAACACGTTAAGCGCCAGCAGAAGATAGGAAACGGAGCGTCACGGAGGTCTTCGGACGCGGAGCGAAACCTCGAATGCGGGTCGCCACCTCTGGCTTCAATGTGTCGATCGACAGCATCGGCGTCTCGTCGGATGGTGATCGGCAGCGGCGGAGGCGTCAGGAAGTCGCTCCAGACCATCGAAGATTCTGTCCGATGCTGGAGCACAAGTCTCGGTGCATAGGCGTGCATGTATGGCTGGCCCGGCGCAGCACATCTGGGTTGATGACGCTCTCGGCGGAAACGATGCAGAAACATCGTGTTCGCCGTGAGCAGGCGCGGATGCACCAGCGTAGAGAGCCTCAGTCCACTGTGGAGGGCAAGGCAGATCGCTTTCATACAGCTTGTTCCTTTGTTCGGTGTAGGTTCTTTGTTGGCTGCAATGCTCCATAAAGTCGTTCAAGGCAAAGTGCTTGGTCAGTCCAGTCGGTGAGGTTGCAGGTGGACGCGGTCTCGCCATCTGTGGGCTCAATGCTAGGGCGGTGGCTCGTACCTTTGCGGAACAGATCCGGACTCCACGTAGGCCGTTTGTGCGAATCGGTGATGACCATCGCTTCGCCCCTCTTTCGACAAGCCCTATTATAAGCTGTTCCAAGCTCCTCTTCGTTGACGTCGAGGCAGCTCACGGCTCCAATCGATTGGAGCTTTGCCTTCACCGGTAGCAAGGCTTCATTACTCGATCGGCGGAGGACGACAAGAGCTCCACGAAGAGGCTTTGCAACGTCTCGGAATCGACGCCTTGATTCGCCTTGGCCACGACTCCGTCGTTGCTCATCAAAGTAGCAGCCTGAGGTCCGACTGTAAGCGCTCCATCTGGAACGTTGTCGCAGTCAAAGTCGAGATGTCGCGAGGACATTCACCCAGGCTGTGCCAGACCTGACGAAGGCAAAAAGGAAGCGTCGAAAGATGGCCTGAGCTGCTGTCCGACATGGTGGGACGAATTTCCCGCTTATATGAGCGGGGCTTGGGATGGTGTCACCGGTCTGCTCCACACTTTTGCCCAGTGTGGATCAGCGAGATGCGCTATCGATAGAAACGGCGCTGGGCGCATGCGAAATTGTCATTATCGCATCTGGCTGCGGCGCGGGGCTCCTGGAGCGATACAGGGACGGCCGTGACCTGCGTGAGTGACACAGGTCGCGTAGTGACGGTGTGCGCTCTATGCAGTGCTGGTTTGGGCTGAGGAAGGTGACGCTGCGCTTTGCTTGCGATCGAGCTTCCGAACTTTGCGGTAATCTTGCTGTCTCTGCGGTGGGGTTGACAGCGTCGGGGACACCAGGGGTCGCCCTTTGAGCTGGCCGCAGCGGCGCCGGCGTGGTTTGGGAGGCGGTAACGGCTTGTACAGACGCAAGCTGCGGTCGTAGAAGTCTGCAGCACGGGCACACAGGCCTTCCTTAGAGGGCGGCGTACGACGCTGACTGATCGGGACGTATGTATCCTGGGCGCGAACGCGGCAGTGCTCGAGCTCGGTTGCGACGCGGCTGGCAGGACCATTTGGTGTGGCGATCGAGCCGGTGAGAAGGAGCCATGTTGTTCCCGCAGGATCGTGGCTGAGCCGCAGCGCTTTCTTTGCTTGGCCACAGACGAAGCTTCGTCCGCTCGGAATCGGATGAACATGCTTCGGCTTGGGTCGAAGCTTGGTTCGACGAGGAGAAAGCACTCGCGCTGGAGCGTGTCACGTTCACGGATCTGACTCGGATACATGGGAGGTCCGACTCTGTTTCGGTCGAGACTTTGAATGAGGTGTACGCATTGTAACCCATGCTGAACGTCTTTTCGGACAATTGCGGTGGAGACGAAGAAGAAGAACTCGGACCACGAACAGGGGCAGCCAGAGCAGCGACAGCCGTTGAAGTCGCCACTTTCGGGCTTTACTGACGCGGAGAAGGCGTGCGATTGCGACTCGACGGCATATCGAGCTGTGCTGCTACGGCTGCTGCTCGCGGCGGCAACTTTGCGGACGCGTGCGTATGAAGCTGGCTGAACCTGTCACGGCCGAACCTGAAAACGAGGTCTGACATATTGTATCGTGAAATTCCGGAATCGCTCGGCGGACTTGACCCATCAGAGATTGATCTGAGACCCAGCTCAGCAGGGCTTGCCTGCAGGGCGACATGCTGAGCACGCAAACGAATGGCCGTCGACGATCGCCGTACGCGCCTGTCCCGCTTCGTGAGCTGGCAAATCTGGTGGTGCTTGCAAGATCGCAAAGGCGCAAAAAGGGTCGCTTTCTTGCTCCTGCGGCCTCTGGTGGCGTTTCCCAAGGCGGAATTTGTCAGCAAATCGGCCGTCTTTAAAAGCGGCTCTGGATGAGCTTCGCGGCCTGAAAATTTGCCGTCGATCATGACCAACCACGCGGGCGGCGATGGTCTGTTCTCGCTGTAGCGGAGGTGCCCGTCGACACTTCGTGCTGCGTACGATCTTTATCGCTTCCGAGCCGCTGCTGTCGCTTATGGCTGCCGGACGGCGTCAAAGAATGTGAAGCCGGCTATCGAGCAGCGGATCCAGTATCGTGATCGGATCGTGAGATCGCAACGAGTACCTGAAAGCGGCGTTCCAGCGTTCAGGAGCTGATCTTTTCAATGGATACTGCTGGTGGTGCCCGGCAAAAGGATGGTGTGTCGAGACGAAGGGGCGTCTTGACGTATGCGATCTTGAATACCGATAGCAGCCTAGAAAGGGGGTGGGCCGTGTTGACTGACGAAGCAGACATGCCATGACCTCGTTGCGGCCGAAAGTTGCTGCGACCGCAGCAATCAGTTTGACTCAAGGTTTAGCAGGAATGTGCGCGGACTTGCGCGGAGCCGATTCAGCGTGCCTAGCCTTGCCTTGCGGTGGCAACTTCAGAAGGGCTGGGTGGAGCCTGGAGCGATCTGCGATGATCTGTCTAAACGTTGCGGTTGACTGGCATCGATCAGGAGTCGGCCAGGACCAGAAGGTGTCGAGGAGATCAGTTGCACGCACGCTGCTGTACATGCAGACATTCGGGGTTGCATATGTGAATTTGGACCCTTGCACCTCCCGTCAGCTTTTGTTCGCATTTCTCCCCTTTTGTCGATCTTTTCATGTTCTCTTTCGTCCTTTCCTTGTTTAAATTGTCCGAGACGCGCGCGCTTCTGACTCAGCCCAGGGTGGTATCGCATTTGTCGTTCCTGGCTCGTGATGTATCCTTTGATCGCTTCTTGATGGAGACACTTCATCATCCAATTCGCTGTAGATGAATGCGCACGCCTCTTCCAGAGAGCATCCTGAAAGGTACTGTATCACTTCAGTATATTCTTTGCTTGAGGTTCCCAAGCTCTTTTGCAATAAGCATGACAACGCAAAGTACGACCGCTCAAAGCAAGTCAAGGACGTTGAAAGCATAAGCGTGATCGATCTGGATTCATTCTAGCCAGCCATGATGGTCCTCCTTCTGTTCCCCTGTAGCTGCTGCTTTGGATGATGACTGCTACTTTGTCGAAAGTCAGAGGTACGCCTCGAGCAGTCACCCTCAACAGTGAAGACGTGAGTGTAAATTTTCACGACCTTGCGTGCGACGCCAGCGTTGTCGGACGGCCCGACAAAATGGCTTGCATTTCCGATACCAACAAAGTAAGGACGGCCATGGACGCACAGGCGTGGTATATGCTGCATGTCTGGGCTGCAAGCAGCTCAGTTTGCAAATGCCAAACCACAGTTCCTGTCCCTCTGATCACCATCTCTCGGTTGTGATTGGTCTGAATAGAATGGCACGGTCTCCGAGTGTACGACTAGCTTTCTTGATACATACATTGTTGCGCCTGTCATCGAGGCTACGTCGCCAGCTGCGCAGCTTGTGACGACAAATTCTGGTGCTGATGCTGCTCCGGACGAGCCCTTTTTGGTTTGGCGAGGTCGGTCTTCTCCTCCCAGAACGCAGCGTGTGTCGATATTTACGACACGAAAAATACTTCCTCCTCGCTCTGCTCGTTTGGCTGCAGTGCTTCCACATTCTCTGCAACAGAGATCAGTGGTGGGTTCTGGATCGTCCCTTATGCCCGCTCTTCGCTGCGCTTGTTCCGCGTCTGCGTAATGAGCTGACGTTCTTGGCGGCGGAAACACTCCTGTGCAGGTGAGGAGATATGGTCAAGCTTCTCAGTCGTTTGCTACGGAAATTCAAGCTCACTGCTAAGTGCGCAGCCACAGTCTACATGGTGCAGCTGAGGCTGGACGTGGTAAGCTGCCACCTTAATCCGCTACCCAGTTTTTACTCTCAAGACGAGCGCTGAAGCGCAAGAATGTCTTTCATTGCTTATCCTGCAGATGCCAGATCAGATGCGAAGATACGTGCAGCCTTTCGAAGCGCGACGCCTCGGTGAGCTGATGGATGCCATATCGGGTACGTGGTCGTACTTCGCCTGGATCACTGCAAAATGACAGAGCTGAGCGACTAACTTGCTTTGCGCCACTGTCTTCGTCGCCGCTTAGTTTCAGGTAAGCTTTGCACTTGGCTTTAGAACAAACCGAACATCAAGGTGAACGAGACTTTTGGAGCTTTCCAATCACTGCTTTGCCTGAGCGACGGTTCAATCACATGTCCGGACCTGATAAGGTATAGGTTCCGCGGACAAAGTCAGTGAGATGAAGAAGACACACGAGCTGATATCTTGC
>JAGSMV010000199.1:0-14822 GCA_029286815.1 Troides helena | reverse complement strand
TGTGATGATACGAATATGTTGCAACACCACACGCGTACACACACACACACACACACACACACACACGCGCAAACAAACAAACAAACAAACAAACAAACAAACCTCCCACAGTCCTCGCCCGTCCCGCGCTCCTCACGGGCGAGTGGCTGGCGGTGGTGACGCGCTTCGCGTGAATCGCGCACAAATTTGTGTCCTCGAAGAGACCGACCAGGTAAGCCTCGCTGGCTTCCTGAAGCGCCATCACGGCGGAGCTCTGGAAGCGCAGATCGGTCTTGAAGTCCTGTGCGATCTCGCGCACCAAACGTTGAACGGTAATTTGCGGATCAGAAGCCCGTGCTCTTTGGTAACGACGTATTCGCGAAGCGCCACCGTTCCGGGCCTGTAACGGTGAGGTTTCTTGACGCCACCGGTCGCCGGGGCGCTCTTGCGCGCCGCTTTCGTCGCGAGCTGCTTCCGCGGAGCCTTTCCACCGGTAGACTTCCTAGCGGTTTGCTTAGTACGCGCCATTACTTTATTTATAAACGTATAAACACTAAAACGACAGATCGAACGAGAGCAGAGAACCTAACGCACGAACGTTCAGCGTGAAATAATCGGACGAAACCGCGCGAGACCCGGTTTTATATAGACCCTGTATTCGTGCTCGCTCCGACTGTACGTCGGTCTCTTCCGTACGGCGAAAACAAATAACTCTCCGTTTTTCTCTCTCTCTCCCCAACCCAACCCCCCCCCCCACTCCGCTTAAAACGCGCTATCACATTTATCGAGGAGCCTTTTATAATAGCTCTTACAACAGTAACGGAATTTGATATAAACAATCTAAATAAAAATTCTCTTTAGTTGTATGATATTTTATGCACATGTAGATAGTCATACATAATGTATGGCAAAGGGTCTAATGTCTTCAGATTTATATTTTTCATTGCGACTTATCCATCCATCCATCCATCCATCCATCCATCTCTATCTATCTATCACGAACGCGTATACGTCTCTCGACGCTATAAAATAAATGAGGGAATGAAGATGTAATGTTATTATAACATTTGGATAGTTTATTATTAGGTATTCGGTGCACGACACGCATGCCACGTGTGTGTGTCTGTCTCCTCTGTACTTGTTATTGTTGTGATAGTGGTTTTTTTTTTTTTTTCTTTCAGTTAATATATCATAGAAACGTATCAATATAAACGGATAGGTTTTATGGCCCTGAAAAGGGCCTTTGTGATGATACGAATATGTTGCAACACCACACGCGTACACACACACACGCGCAAACAAACAAACAAACAAACAAACCTCCCACAGTCCTCGCCCGTCCCGCGCTCCTCACGGGCGAGTGGCTGGCGGTGGTGACGCGCTTCGCGTGAATCGCGCACAAATTTGTGTCCTCGAAGAGACCGACCAGGTAAGCCTCGCTGGCTTCCTGAAGCGCCATCACGGCGGAGCTCTGGAAGCGCAGATCGGTCTTGAAGTCCTGTGCGATCTCGCGCACCAAACGTTGGAACGGTAATTTGCGGATCAGAAGCCCGTGCTCTTTGGTAACGACGTATTCGCGAAGCGCCACCGTTCCGGGCCTGTAACGGTGAGGTTTCTTGACGCCACTGGTCGCCGGGGCGCTCTTGCGCGCCGCTTTCGTCGCGAGCTGCTTCCGCGGAGCCTTTCCACCGGTAGACTTCCTAGCGGTTTGCTTAGTACGCGCCATTACTTTATTTATAAACGTATAAACACTAAAACGACAGATCGAACGAGAGCAGAGAACCTAACGCACGAACGTTCAGCGTGAAATAATCGGACGAAACCGCGCGAGACCCGGTTTTATATAGACCCTGTATTCGTGCTCGCTCCGACTGTACGTCGGTCTCTCTCCGTACGGCGAAAAAACAAATAACTCTCCGTTTTTCTCTCTCTCTCTCCCCAACCCAACCCCCCCCCCACTCCGCTTAAAACGCGCTATCACATTTATCGAGGAGCCTTTTATAATAGCTCTTACAACAGTAACGGAATTTGATATAAACAATCTAAATAAAAATTCTCTTTAGTTGTATGATATTTTATGCACATGTAGATAGTCATACATAATGTATGGCAAAGGGTCTAATGTCTTCAGATTTATATTTTTCATTGCGACTTATCTATCTATCTATCTATCTATCTATCTATCTATCTATCTATCTATCCATCCATCCATCCATCCATCTCTATCTATCACGAACGCGTATACGTCTCGACGCTATAAAATAAATGAGGGAATGAAGATGTAATGTTATTATAACATTTGATAGTTTATTATTAGGTATTCGGTGCACGACACGCATGCCACGTGTGTGTGTCTGTCTCCTCTGTACTTGTTATTGTTGTGATAGTGGTTTTTTTTTTTTTTTCTTTCAGTTAATATATCATAGAAACGTATCAATATAAACGGATAGGTTTTATGGCCCTGAAAAGGGCCTTTGTGATGATACGAATATGTTGCAACACCACACGCGTACACACACACGTACACGGCCGTATTGCGCGTATACGCGACGGTTGCGGTGGCGGTCTGTTTATTCATCGCGAGCGACGACTACTCACTTAGAGCTCGTGTATTTGGTGACGGCTTTGGTGCCCTCACTGACGGCGTGCTTCGCGAGTTCACCGGGTAGCAATAGTCTCACGGAGGTCTGCACCTCCCTGGAGGTGATCGTCGATCGTTTGTTGTAGTGGGCGAGGCGCGAAGCTTCCGCCGCTATACGCTCGAAGATGTCGTTGACGAAAGAGTTCATGATCGACATGGCCTTGCTCGATATACCGGTGTCGGGATGGACCTGCTTCAGCACCTTGTAAATGTAGATGGCGTAGCTTTCCTTCCTCTTGTGCTTCTTCTTCTTCTTATCAGACTTTGAGATATTTTTCCGAGCCTTGCCAGACTTCTTGGCGGCCTTTCCGCTCTGCTTGGGCGGCATAATGGGATGGTGGTAGTTGTATTATTGAAATATATTATCTTCCGATCAAAATGCGGAATTAAACGGGTGCGCGCACTCGCGACGGCGACGATAGACACGAGACAGTCTTGTAGTAACACTTTACCAGGTACGCAACATGTTTTGTCGACTCGACTGTATCGGAACTAGCGACCGCTACAACAAGCGCGACGAATGAGATGCGGCCAATAAGAATATCGATAGCGCGGGGAGAGAGGGAGAGAGAGAGAGAGATAGAGGGAGTAGGTGGGTAGATAGACTCACGCGCGGAGGACGCGTTTTGTAAACACCCGCTAACGCCCCCGTACCTAGAGGCCGGTGCGTCAGCAGAGCGTTTATTAAAAGAATCGCCCTTCCTTAATCGTGTAGGTGGCGATGGGTTAGAGAATGAGAGACGTTTAGACGTTGCTCATCGATCATAGAGACTTACTCTTATAGCGAGTTATCGAATAAATTTGCGGCCCTCAAAAGGGCCTTTTATAATTTTCTTACTTACACACACACACACGCGCGCACGCACAAACGCGCGCGCGCGTCCCGAACAGAGGACAGAGGAGGTGCGGTGCGATGCGATGCGATATACGATGGATAATATACAAAAACTAGCTCATTCCGTGCTAAGAAGGACAAATAATATATGTATATTATATATACCGAAACGCGTCTCCACGACACGCGACGCGACTACGCGACGGTTGCGGTGGCGGTCTGTTTATTCATCGCGAGCGACGACTACTCACTTAGAGCTCGTGTATTTGGTGACGGCTTTGGTGCCCTCACTGACGGCGTGCTTCGCGAGTTCACCGGGTAACAATAGTCTCACGGAGGTCTGCACCTCCCTGGAGGTGATCGTCGATCGTTTGTTGTAGTGGGCGAGGCGCGAAGCTTCCGCCGCTATACGCTCGAACATGTCGTTGACGAAAGAGTTCATGATCGACATGTCCTTGCTCGATATACCGGTGTCGGGATGGACCTGCTTCAGCACCTTGTAAATGTAGATGGCGTAGCTTTCCTTCCTCTTGTGCTTCTTCTTCTTCTTATCAGACTTTGAGATATTTTTCCGAGCCTTGCCAGACTTCTTGGCGGCCTTTCCGCTCTGCTTGGGCGGCATAATGGGATGGTGGTAGTTGTATTATTGAAATATATTATCTTCCGATCAAAATGCGGAATTAAACGGGTGCGCGCACTCGCGACGGCGACGATAGACACGAGACAGTCTTGTAGTAACACTTTACCAGGTACGCAACATGTTTTGTCGACTCGACTGTATCGGAACTAGCGACCGCTACAACAAGCGCGACGAATGAGATGCGGCCAATAAGAATATCGATAGCGCGGGGAGAGAGGGAGAGAGAGAGAGAGAGAGAGAGAGAGAGAGAGAGAGAGAGAGAGAGAGAGAGAGAGAGAGAGAGATAGAGGGAGTAGGTGGGTAGATAGACTCACGCGCGGAGGACGCGTTTTGTAAACACCCGCTAACGCCCCCGTACCTAGAGGCCGGTGCGTCAGCAGAGCGTTTATTAAAAGAATCGCCCTTCCTTAATCGTGTAGGTGGCGATGGGTTAGAGAACGAGAGACGTTTAGACGTTGCTCATCGATCATAGAGACTTACTCTTATAGCGAGTTATCGAATAAATTTGCGGCCCTCAAAAGGGCCTTTTATAATTTTCTTACTTACACACACACACACACACACACACACACACACACACACACACACACACACACACACACACACACACACACACACACACACACACACACACACACACACACACACACACACACACACACACACACACACACACACACACACACACACACACACACACACACACACACACACACACACACACACACACACACACACACACACACACACACACACACACACACACACACACACACACACACACACACACACACACACACACACACACACACACACACACACACACACACACACACACACACACACACACACACACACACACACACACACACACACACACACACACACACACACACACACACACACACGCGCGCGCGCGTCCCGAACAGAGGACAGAGGAGGTGCGGTGCGGTGCGATGCGATGCGATGCGATGCGATGCGATGCGATGCGATGCGATGCGATGCGATGCGATGCGATGCGATGCGATGCGATGCGATGCGATGCGATGCGATGCGATGCGATGCGATGCGATGCGATGCGATGCGATGCGATGCGATGCGATGCGATGCGATGCGATGCGATGCGATGCGATGCGATGCGATGCGATGCGATGCGATGCGATGCGATGCGATGCGATGCGATGCGATGCGATGCGATGCGATGCGATGCGATGCGATGCGATGCGATGCGATGCGATGCGATGCGATGCGATGCGATGCGATGCGATGCGATGCGATGCGATGCGATATACGATGGATAATATACAAAAACTAGCTCATTCCGTGCTAAGAAGGACAAATAATATATGTATATTATATATACCGAAACGCGTCTCCACGACACGCGACGCGACTACGCGACGGTTGCGGTGGCGGTCTGTTTATTCATCGCGAGCGACGACTACTCACTTAGAGCTCGTGTATTTGGTGACGGCTTTGGTGCCCTCACTGACGGCGTGCTTCGCGAGTTCACCGGGTAACAATAGTCTCACGGAGGTCTGCACCTCCCTGGAGGTGATCGTCGATCGTTTGTTGTAGTGGGCGAGGCGCGAAGCTTCCGCCGCTATACGCTCGAACATGTCGTTGACGAAAGAGTTCATGATCGACATGTCCTTGCTCGATATACCGGTCTCGGGATGGACCTGCTTCAGCACCTTGTAAATGTAGATGGCGTAGCTTTCCTTCCTCTTGTGCTTCTTCTTCTTCTTCTTATCAGACTTTGAGATATTTTTCCGAGCCTTGCCAGACTTCTTGGCGGCCTTTCCGCTCTGCTTGGGCGGCATAATGGGATATGGTGGTAGTTGTATTATTGAAATATAAGGTTGTCAAATATCTCCCTTCCGCTTTTTGCTCTTTATTCAATGCTTTATAAAAGTGTTACAGTGATCGGATTTAGTTCAAATATGCGCCGTTTTGTTCGATAATCTGTTTCCATCTAGACGGCAACTTCATAATACCTTCCTCGTAGAAGCCCCTCCTCCTTATTTGCGAAGAACTCGGACAGCCACTTTTCACAAGCCTCTTTTGAGTTCAACTTTACACCACCAAGGGCGTTCCCCATGGACAGGAACAGGTGGTAATCACTTGGCGCTATGTCCGGGCTATATGGTGGATGCGATAAAACCTCCCATCCGAGCTCCCGTAGCTTCTGACGAGTCATCAACGAAGCGTATGGTCTGGCGTTGTCCTGGTGGAACACTACACCGTTCCTGTTGGCCAATTCTGGACGCTTCTGGTCGATCGCCTGCTTCAAGCGGTCCAGTTGTTCGCAGTAGATGGTAGAATTAAGCGTCTGGCCATATGGGAGCAGCTCATAGTGGATGATTCCCTTCCAATCCCACCAAACACACAGCAAAACCTTCCTGGCCGTCAATCCCGGCTTGGCCACTGTTTGGGACGATTCACCGGCCTTCGACGACGACCGTTTTCGCTTGATATTGTCGTATGTGATCCATTTTTCGTCGCCAATCACCATCCGCTTCAAGAATGGGTCGAGTTCGTTCAGTTTCAGCAGCATATCGCAGCCGTTGATTCGGTCCAGAAGGTTTTTTTGCGTCAAATCATGCGGCACCCAAACATCAAGCTTTTTTTTGTATCCAGCCTTCTGCATATGGTTTAAAATGGTTTGGTGACTAACTCCCATCTCCTGGGCGATGTCACGAGATGTCACATGCCGGTCTAACTCGATGTAGTCCATGATTTGATCGGTATTTGTCGTCACAGGTCTTCCGCCGGCTGGCTTATCCATGGTGTCGTTTTCACCGGCTCTGAATCGTCGAAACCATTCCTCCGCGGTTCGAAGTGATAGAATACCATCCCCCAAAACACCATTAATCTCACGGAACGTTTCTCTAGCGGATTTGCTATTAACGAAGGAAAACTCTTGTGCTTCTTCTTCTTCTTCTTCTTCTTCTTCTTCTTCTTCTTCTTCTTCTTCTTCTTCTTCTTCTTCTTCTTCTTCTTCTTCTTCTTCTTCTTCTTCTTCTTCTTCTTCTTCTTCTTCTTCTTCTTCTTCTTCTTCTTCTTCTTCTTCTTCTTCTTCTTCTTCTTCTTCTTCTTCTTCTTCTTCTTCTTCTTCTTCTTCTTCTTCTTCTTCTTCTTCTTCTTCTTCTTCTTCTTCTTCTTCTTCTTCTTCTTCTTCTTCTTCTTCTTCTTCTTCTTCTTCTTCTTCTTCTTCTTCTTCTTCTTCTTCTTCTTCTTCTTCTTCTTCTTCTTCTTCTTCTTCTTCTTCTTCTTCTTCTTCTTCTTCTTCTTCTTCTTCTTCTTCTTCTTCTTCTTCTTCTTCTTCTTCTTCTTCTTCTTCTTCTTCTTCTTCTTCTTCTTCTTCTTCTTCTTCTTCTTCTTCTTCTTCTTCTTCTTCTTCTTCTTCTTCTTCTTCTTTTTCTTCTTCTTCTTATCAGACTTTGAGATATTTTTCCGAGCCTTGCCAGACTTCTTGGCGGCCTTTCCGCTCTGCTTGGGCGGCATAATGGGATATGGTGGTAGTTGTATTATTGAAATATAAGGTTGTCAAATATCTCCATTCCGCTTTTTTGCTCTTTATTCAATGCTTTATAAAAAGTGTTACAGTGATCGGATTTAGTTCAAATATGCGCCGTTTTGTTCGATAATCTGTTTCCATCTAGACGGCAACTTCATAATACCTTCCTCGTAGAAGCCCCTCCTCCTTATTTGCGAAGAACTCGGACAGCCACTTTTCACAAGCCTCTTTTGAGTTCAACTTTACACCACCAAGGGCGTTCCCCATGGACAGGAACAGGTGGTAATCACTTGGCGCTATGTCCGGGCTATATGGTGGATGCGATAAAACCTCCCATCCGAGCTCCCGTAGCTTCTGACGAGTCATCAACGAAGCGTATGGTCTGGCGTTGTCCTGGTGGAACACTACACCGTTCCTGTTGGCCAATTCTGGACGCTTCTGGTCGATCGCCTGCTTCAAGCGGTCCAGTTGTTCGCAGTAGATGGTAGAATTAAGCGTCTGGCCATATGGGAGCAGCTCATAGTGGATGATTCCCTTCCAATCCCACCAAACACACAGCAAAACCTTCCTGGCCGTCAATCCCGGCTTGGCCACTGTTTGGGACGATTCACCGGCCTTCGACGACGACCGTTTTCGCTTGATATTGTCGTATGTGATCCATTTTTCGTCGCCAATCACCATCCGCTTCAAGAATGGGTCGAGTTCGTTCAGTTTCAGCAGCATATCGCAGCCGTTGATTCGGTCCAGAAGGTTTTTTTGCGTCAAATCATGCGGCACCCAAACATCAAGCTTTTTTTTGTATCCAGCCTTCTGCATATGGTTTAAAATGGTTTGGTGACTAACTCCCATCTCCTGGGCGATGTCACGAGATGTCACATGCCGGTCTAACTCGATGTAGTCCATGATTTGATCGGTATTTGTCGTCACAGGTCTTCCGCCGGCTGGCTTATCCATGGTGTCGTTTTCACCGGCTCTGAATCGTCGAAACCATTCCTCCGCGGTTCGAAGTGATAGAATACCATCCCCCCAAAACACCATTAATCTCACGGAACGTTTCTCTAGCGGATTTGCTATTAACGAAGGAAAACTTTAAAATAGCGCGAATTTCGGCGTTAGTGAACTCCATGTTTACACGTCTATAACTGTTGAACGCAATATCCAAACTAATTATGCATAGCGTCGTTTTGTAGGTTATGTCCAAGACCTTTCAAATTATGTATAGTATTGCCAGATACGAGCTCTGTAGCGCTTTGTATATAGCCGCGAAATTCAAAAGACAAAAGGCGGAAGGGAGATATTTGACAACCCTATATACATATTATCTTCCGATCAAAATGCGGAATTAAACGGGTGCGCGCACTCGCGACGGCGACGATAGACACGAGACAGTCTTGTAGTAACAATTTTACCAGGTACGCAACATGTTTTTGTCGACTCCACTATATCGGAACTAGCGACCGTTACAACAAGCGCGACGAATGAGATGAGGCCAATGAGAATATCGATCGCGCGGAGGGGAGAGAGATAGATAGACTCACGCGCGGAGGACGCGTTTCACACCATCTTCTTCTCCAGCCGACCCCACTCACCTTAAACTGGTGGAGGACGAGATCGCACGCAGATCCTCCGACCCTACGGTGGGTCCACCCCTATCTCCGATTTCAGAGGACGAGGTCGCAGTCACTATCAGAGGACTAAAAGTCAAGTCCGCTCCGGGCCTCGATGGCATCTCGAACAGAGTGCTCGAGTCCCTCCCGCTCCTATGATCGTCTTGCTGACGACAATTTTCAATGTGCTTCTTTCCAGCTGCTCCTTTCCGGATGCCTGGAAGGAGGCCGAAGTTGTGGGAATTCCTAAGCCAAACAAGCCTAGGAGCATTCCCTCCAACTACAGACCGATAAGCCTTCTCTGCAACATGGGTAAGGTTTATGAGCGTCTGATCCTTTCGCGTCTCTCCGACTTCGTGTCGGAGAACAAACTTCTACCCGACGAACAGTTCGGGTTCAGAAGAGACCACTCCTGCGTCCACCAAGTACACAGACTGGTGGAGCACGTCCTCAAAGGGTTCACGCGCAAAAGACCGCACGACACCGTAGCCCTATTCTTCGATGTAGCCAAGGCGTTCGATAAAGTCTGGCACGATGGCTTCATTTACAAGCTATACGCACTCAATGTGCCGGACAGGCTCGTCACCATCATCAGAGCCTTCTTATCGAACCGCACCTTCCGCTACCGAGCCGGAAGCGCTCACTCCACTCCCCGTCACATCAGAGCGGGGGTTCCGCAGGGCTCCTGCTTATCCCCTCTCCTCTTCTCGCTGTACACCAGCGACAACCCCAGAGACCTCGGGGTTAACCTGGCTCTATTCGCAGATGACACTGCGCTCTCTACCTTTCGGGCGCGATCTTGCCGCGGTTGACGAAACGGCTCCAGTCCGCAACCAAACGATTTATTTAGTTTAGCTCGCGGATACCGGATCCGCGAGCCCCGAGTCCGATGAAGCCGCTATAGTGGTCAATAAAACTGCGGCGAAAACATCACCATAAAAATAATCGTGTAGGTGGCGATGGGTTACAGAACGAGAGACGTTTAGACGTTGCTCATCGATCATAGAGACTTACTCTTATAGCGAGCTATCGAATAAATTTGCGGCCCTCAAAAGGGCCTTTTATAATTTTCTTACACACACACACACGCACAAACGCGCGCGCGCGTCCCGAACCGAGAACGGAGGACAGAGGAGGTGCGGTGCGGTGCGATGCGATATACGATGGATAATATACAAAAACTAGCTCATTCCGTCGTGCTAAGAAGGACAAATAATATATGTATATTATATATACCGAAACGCGTCTCCACGAGACGTTTCGTGCGTTTATTATATATCATAAACGCATATATAAACACATTTATTTATGTATGTATGTATGCATGCATGCATGCATGCATGCACGTACGTACGGTACGTACTACAACAAACACACAAACACGCCACCCATCACATCGCATCACACCTCACCACACACCACATCACATCACGGTGATCGCCGCCACCTCCGGTCCCGGTCGCAAATCGCGGTTCGATGCGGTGCGGTGCGGTCAGTCAATCTTAGATTATTTGCGCGAGCGTGGGTCGAGAGACGCTCGTTTAAGCCTTCTTCTCAGTCTTCTTCGGCAAGAGGACCGCCTGAATGTTAGGTAGGACTCCACCCTGCGCGATGGTAACACCGGAGAGAAGTTTGTTCAACTCTTCGTCGTTGCGGATCGCGAGTTGCAAATGTCTCGGTATGATCCTGGTCTTCTTGTTGTCGCGTGCCGCGTTACCGGCCAACTCCAGTACTTCGGCGGCCAAGTATTCCATCACGGCGGCGAGGTAAACCGGAGCGCCCGCACCGACTCTCTCCGCGTAGTTACCTTTACGGAGCAGCCTGTGGATACGCCCCACTGGAAACTGCAGACCGGCACGATTGGAACGCGACTTCGCCTTGCCCTTAACTTTACCGCCTTTTCCTCTTCCGGACATTGTGTTCGCAGCAGCAGTGGTTTATACTCGTTGACGTATGTATATGTACGTATGTAACGCACTAACGAACGCACACTTTAACTCGGCCTATATTCTTGTTATGAGCGGGCTGGAAGCCACAGCGGCTCTTACAGCTCATCTGACACTGGGCTCGTGGACCCGGATCCACGGCCTGAAGTTTCTTAAAAACTAAAATGCGCTACGCGGGATGTAGCCGTCTGGCGGATGATTGTATGTGTCTGGTTCTTGTAGTGCTTTATCTGGCGATTCTACTCGGTCGTCGAGGCCGGGCGCGGGCCCGTTCCCTGACTACCTTCGCCTGTATCGGAATTTCTGGGCGGTGAGGACCGCCCACGATCGCGGGTGTACTTAGTGTACGCGGTGTGCGAGCTTAACGGGCGCCGCAACCGACGGTGGAAGCGGCGCGTTCGAAATGTGGTAGTGAATGTTTTGTGTCGTTGCTGACGTACTACAACAAACACACAAACACGCCACCCATCACATCGCATCGCACGTACGTACGTACGTACGTACGTACGTACGTACGTACGTACGTACGGTACGTACTACAACAAACACACAAACACGCCACCCATCACATCGCATCGCACGTACGTACGTACGTACGTACGTACGTACGTACGTACGTACGTACGTACGTACGTACGTACGTACGGTACGTACTACAACAAACACACAAACACGCCACCCATCACATCGCATCGCACGTACGTACGTACGTACGTACGTACGTACGTACGTACGTACGTACGTACGTACGTACGTACGTACGGTACGTACTACAACAAACACACAAACACGCCACCCATCACATCGCATCGCACGTACGTACGTACGTACGTACGTACGTACGTACGTACGTACGTACGTACGTACGTACGTACGTACGTACGTACGTACGTACGTACGGTACGTACTACAACAAACACACAAACACGCCACCCATCACATCGCATCGCACGTACGTACGTACGTACGTACGTACGTACGTACGTACGTACGTACGGTACGTACTACAACAAACACACAAACACGCCACCCATCACATCGCATCGCACGTACGTACGTACGTACGTACGTACGTACGTACGTACGTACGTACGTACGTACGTACGTACGTACGTACGTACGTACGTACGTACGTACGTACGTACGTACGTACGTACGGTACGTACTACAACAAACACACAAACACGCCACCCATCACATCGCATCGCACGTACGTACGTACGTACGTACGTACGGTACGTACTACAACAAACACACAAACACGCCACCCATCACATCGCATCGCACGTACGTACGTACGTACGTACGGTACGTACTACAACAAACACACAAACACGCCACCCATCACATCGCATCGCACGTACGTACGTACGGTACGTACTACAACAAACACACAAACACGCCACCCATCACATCGCATCACACCTCACCACACACCACATCACGGTGATCGCCGCCACCTCCGGTCCCGGTCGCAAATCGCGGTTCGATGCGGTGCGGTGCGGTCAGTCAATCTTAGATTATTTGCGCGAGCGTGGGTCGAGAGACGCTCGTTTAAGCCTTCTTCTCAGTCTTCTTCGGCAAGAGGACCGCCTGAATGTTAGGTAGGACTCCACCCTGCGCGATGGTAACACCGGAGAGAAGTTTGTTCAACTCTTCGTCGTTGCGGATCGCGAGTTGCAAATGTCTCGGTATGATCCTGGTCTTCTTGTTGTCGCGTGCCGCGTTACCGGCCAACTCCAGTACTTCGGCGGCCAAGTATTCCATCACGGCGGCGAGGTAAACCGGAGCGCCCGCACCGACTCTCTCCGCGTAGTTACCTTTACGGAGCAGCCTGTGGATACGCCCCACTGGAAACTGCAGACCGGCACGATTGGAACGCGACTTCGCCTTGCCCTTAACTTTACCGCCTTTTCCTCTTCCGGACATTGTGTTCGCAGCAGCAGTGGTTTATACTCGTTGACGTATGTATATGTACGTATGTAACGCACTAACGAACGCACACTTTAACTCGGCTATATTGCGCACGTTAAACCTTTTTACGACGGGTGCGTCAATTAGCGGGTGATTCGAGGTTTTATTCTCCTCGAGAAGTGAATTCGCTCTTGTCAGGGTTGATGTCGATTCTCCACTTCCTAAACCCGTCGCCTAAGCGTTTGGTTGCGGACTGAGCCGTTTCGTCAACCGCGGCAAGATCGGGCCCGAAAGGTAGAGCGCAGTGTCATCTGCGAATAGAGCCAGGTTAACACCGAGGTCTCTGGGGATGTCGCTGGTGTACAGCGAGAAGAGGAGAGGGATAAGCAGGAGCTCCTGCGGAACCCCGCTCTGATGTGACGGGGAGTGGAGTGAGCGCTTCCAGCTCGGTAGCGGAAGGTGCGATTCGACAAAAAGGCTCTGATGATGGTGACGAGCCTGTCCGGCACATTGAGTGCATATAGCTTGTAAATCAAGCCATCGTGCCAGACTTTATCGAATGCCTTGGCTACATCGAAGAATAGGGCTACGGTGTCGTGCGGTCTTTTGCGCGTGAACCCTTGAGGACGTGCTCCACCAGTCTATGTACTTCTGGTGGACGCAGGAGTGGTCTTCTGAACCCGAACTGTTCGTCGGGTGAAGATTGTTTTCCATTTTCAAAGTCGGAGAGACGCGAAAGGATCAGACGCTCATAAACCTTACCCATGTTGCAGAGAAGGCTTATCGGTCTGTAGCTGGAGGGAATGTTCTAGGCTTGTTTGGCTTAGGAATTCCCTTAACTTCGGCCTCCTTCCAGGCATCCGGAAAGGAGCAGCTAGAAAGAAGCACATTGAAAATTGTCGTCAGCAAGACGATCATAGGAGTGGGAGGGACTTGAGCACTCTGTTCGAGATGCCATCAAGGCCCGGAGCGGACTTGACTCTTAGTCCTCTGATAGTGACTGCGACCTCGTCCTCTGAAATCGGAGTAGTGGTGACCTCACCCAGGGTCGGAGGATCTGCGTGCGACCTCGTCCTCCACCAGTTTAAGGTGAGTGGGTCGGCTGGAGAAGATGATGGAGTGCACTGGCTTTCCAGGCTGTCGGCTAAGCACTCGGCCTTTTCTTCGTCCTCGAGGCCAACGACGACGCGTCGACGTCTTGATTAGTGGTGGCATGAGTCCAGGGTTCTCTAACTTGAGACCCCGGTAGACGCCAGAAAGCGTCTTTGGAAGGCTCGAGGTCACCGGAGTAGAGAGTCCCATCTATCGGCTCTGTGTTCTCTGATGCGCTCTTTTACAGCCCTCTCACGAAGGCGCATTTATTCTATTCACCTCGGATCGGTACCTGTCGTACAGTCTCAAGGCGACGTTTTCAATCTGATCAGGCGTCGAATGTCCTGGGGAGAGCCCCGAACTGAGGTTCCAATTCCGGTATCGTCCTCGTGGAGTCTTCGACGGCCGATGAGATGTGCTTAGAAATTGAATCGATCGCTGAAATGCCGCTTCGGGCGTTTCGATCGTTTTCTGTCTCGTCCAAGTGCTGGGAATTAAATGAACTTGAGTTTGATCTCAAGTTTACGCCAGTCGACGACGGTTTTACGGTCAGAGGGCCTCGCCAGCGCGCCGGCAACATGGGACCGGAAGATGGTCAGATCAAGGGTCCATGTATCGGCACGAACGAGGTGAGGAGAGCTACATTTT
>JAGSMV010000197.1:0-10988 GCA_029286815.1 Troides helena | reverse complement strand
GCACAGGAGCGGTCACCGGCGAGGGGCGCCGCGGCCCCCGGGTGGGAGGGGAAATCGGCGCCCGCCGACTGCGTGGTGGAGGCGGGGGCGGGCCTGCTTGATCAAAGCCAAGCTCCACCTGGCAGGCCTGCGCAACCTCAAGCTCTGAGATTAAGATAGGGGTGACCGCAGCAGTCGAGAGGCCACAGAGCTGGTGAAGGAGGCCGTGGCGGACAGGAGACGAGTGAAGTCCCCGGTCCCGGAACCTCTGAGGAAGGCGGAGGAGGGCGAGGGCCTGGGGTCGCTAAGAGAACCCCGTCCCCCCTCGCTGACCAGAGGAAAGCCGACCTCCCTCCCTCAAGAGTAAGCTGGAGACCATGGGCGCCCATTGAGAGCAGTAGTCAGGAGACACAAAACTCAGGAGTCGCCTGTCGTGGAGGAGGAGGGTGCCCGGCAGCGGGCACGTATGCGGCGGTAGCGGCAGCAGCGGCCGCCCCGGCAAAAAGACCCCACCGGGGAGCGAGGCGGTGCATCTGGTGGCGCTCTGTCGAGGTGGCCGAGACCGTACAGGTATTGGGGAAAAATCCGTGAGGCCCTCACGTAAAGGAGGAGGGCCTGATCGACAGGGTCAGACGACGAGTGAGGGACGGGAAAATCATAATTAGGATGTGGCACACAGAGAGCGAGCTGGCGAAGGTGCGCGAGCGTCTGGCAAAGGCGGGCAAGGGCCTGAAGCTAGAGGAGGTGCAGAGCCGAGAGACCCGCTGGTCGTGTTGCGGGATGTGATGTCTTATAACAAAGACGAGGACATCATCAAAGCACTGGAAAACCCAGAACGCTCGCTGTCGCTCGCCGTAGGTGATAAGGGGGTAGCAAGCGAAGGTGATGTGGTTGCGAACGTGGGAGAGTGCCGATCTCCTCTTGACTTGGACATGTTGAACTACCTTGGTTGCTTGCTGCAGCAGCTGCGTCTTCATTTCTTTCTCGCCCAGAAATTGCGAGAGAGGCTGCTTCTCTCGTCGAATAAAAGTTGAGTCAGGAAATCACAGCGGATCTTGGACGGAATGCCGCTTCACCGTCAGAATTGGAAATCAGCCGGGCAGCAGAGCTTCTCGATCGCCAGCTCATTGACTGATCGGGCCCAGTGACCCGATAGTACGTCAGGAGCGCTGTTTGCAGAAGCCGTGCTGAGGCCGCACCCGCACTCGAATATTCCAGTTTTGCGCATCTCATCGCCATCATCTTCGACGTCAGCCACACACCGTCACGATCACCACGTTGTCCCTCTTCTGTCACATCATCCTCATCCGAACACCTGCGTAATGCTTCACAGGCATTATCGTCTGTCGGTACTGGCTGCTGCTCTTCGTTCTGCCGCCGCCCTCTGCCTTCCGTCCGAGCTCGTGCTCCTTGGCGACGCCCGTCATTGCTCCTGTCGTTCGCGCTGCTGTCATCGCCCCTCGCCGCACCCGTCCGCTTCTACGCCGCCGCTCGCAGGTTCTCCGTCCGACATCGAGACCAGGATCGTCGACGTGCTCAAGACCTTGAAAAGCAATGACCCTAGCAAGGTGCGTTCTCTCCGGCTTTGGCCCTAACTCCCGTGATTTCAACCTCTAGTGTTGGAGCTCTCCGAACTACCGTTTGCTCTTCAGGACCTGAATGACGGATTTGCTGTGAGAAATGGCCGGTCCTGCTCAGGGCTGCGCAGGAGTGTAGGGATGCAAAAGTACTGACACTCAGAATGCTGCTTCGCTTTCTCTATCACCCAGGTAGTCGCCGCCGGCTCGTCGTTCACCACCGACCCGGCTTGATTCCCCGACGCCGTCGAGGTCGTCATGGCTATCGAGGAGGAGTTCACCATTGTAAGCACCCCTCACGAAGCACCCGCCATCATCGCATACCCGTCTTGCTCTCGTACTGACCCCACTCTCCACGCATGATCCCTGATCCCTCGATCCGCATTTCACCAGGAGATCCCCTGACGAGGGAGGCTGACAACATCACCACCGTCCAACAAGCCATCGACTATATCGCCAAGACTCCTGAGGCTGTGTAATCCGGTTTCGTTCGACCACATCATCACCACACGAGGATCTCTTCTGGCAGATGCGCACGCACACTCTGGCCTGCCGAGATACATTGCTGGCTCCCTCACCTGTAAAACCACGATCCGCTTTGCCCTGCAAATCCAGAATATAGCGCCAGAGCTCGCCCCTGCGGCTACCGCTTGCTGCTGCGCGATCTGGGCCCCGTGCTACCGGCATCGAGTGTTGCGTAATCTGTGGCTGGCGCTTCTAGATTGAGCGCCCGTTCCCGCACGCGCCTGCCAACCGTGACTGGGTGGCGGTGAGATGTGGCATTGGTAAGTTTTGCGTCAGAGTGCTTAGAAGCCGAAGCTGCCGCACCGAATTCTGGAGCTCCCCTGTTGGCTGTTATTACCGCGGCGCCTTTGAAGACGCTGATCCCCTGCTTTTTGGTTCTGGCGCGGCGTCGTGCTTGGTGGTGGCTGGTTTTGCGTCGCTGGTCGGGTGGATGGTCTTCGCCTGCAGCCCCCGTTGCCATGCCGTCTGCCGGTAAACCGGACAACGCGGATTTGGCTGATGAGACTGTCCGTCGTCTGCGTCAGCCTTGGCTGGTGCGCGGGATCTGCGCGTCGTTGAGGTCCAGATCGTTGATGATAGCTGACCTGCGTCGGAGCAAGCTGCCCGCCGCAGAAGCGCCCTCGGACTGCCCGGAGGCGAAATACCGGTGCTTTGAGAGGTCTGCCTGATGGCGCGAGACGTCGGGCCTTTGGGCACATGCGAGGTGTCGCCCCACCGGACTCGGCTCGCTGGAGGCGTCGATGCTTTTCTCGACCCCATCGACCTCGTCCAGCCGAGACAATGCGCTCTGGAGATCGTGCCTGGTCGGGCGATGGAACGAAGTCGAGGCGCTCGACACCGAAGACGGCCCTGAACTGCCAGTTCTTCAAGAGGCTCAGCCCGATCGAAATTCGCGCATCCCATCCGGCAGAGCGCCCTGTTGTGCCGAGGACAAAGTCGAACCTTCTTCCTCGGAATGTCAGAGTCCTTTGACGTTCAGGTACCAGGTGAGCTGCTGGAACAGCAGCGCTATGCGGACGCCAAGCGTCATTGCCGCAGATCACGCCTGGCCCCGCATCCCTGCTACCGTCCGTCAGCGACGATCCCGCAGTGGAGAGACAATGATGCGCAACGCAGGTCGCGACGCTTGAGCATCCAGAACGCCCAGCTGCCCATCCACCGATCGCCTTGCTCAAATGCGAGCGGAAGCACCTGCGTCTTCAATAAATCCGTAAATACGGGTCCGTCATCACTGCCCTCTTGATCCGAGCCAGAGCGATGGCCAGCGTCCAGTCGTCCATGTTGCGGATGCACACGTTGATGGTATCCTGCAGTATTGCTGCCGAGCATGAAGAAGGATGCGGCGAACTCGTACCCTCGCTGGACTGAGCAGCGCAAAGGCGCTTTCGCAGGCGCCGTCTTCCAGCGTTCTCGTCAAAGTCGCGACAGGAACTGCAGCATCTTCCTTCTGCTCTGGTGCGTATACTGCCTGGCCGCCATAGGCCTTGCACCACCTTGCGTTTGCCGAGAGCAGTACAGCAGCGAGTACGACAGGATCCTCGATCTTCCCGATGAACTGAGCCCCACGCCTCTGGCTTGGCTTCTGCAGAGCTGATGGGTTTTGGAGCCATACAAGATACCTTCCGTCGATCGGGCGGCGGTCCAGTCCAGCTTGTTGGTGATACGTCGACTGATCGTACGCAAAGTCTCTTTGGTTGTTGCTGTGGAACGCCCACACAAAGTCGCGATATCCGTCGAGCGTCTGACGCAGCTGCATCTGCCTTTGATCGCCTCGGTCGCATTCAACATCTGGATGCAGCGCAGCGTACCGCGACCAGACGGATCGAGGTCTGATGTTTCGCACCGCCTCGCCGATGGTCTTGATGAGACTGACGAGCGTCAAGATCTGAGGAAGGTAGATGCGGAGGACGGGATCTCTTGAGGCGTCGGGTCAGGACTTTCGACCGCATCGATCGAGAAGAGTTCCCCATTTTTTTTGTATCGCCAGAGAGTGACAAAGCGGCTCGGGTCAGATGCCGTCAGTCGGAATCCGTCGCGACGGCAGTCAGTTTGTGAGACGTGATCGTTTACCGGAGCTGACTTCTGATGATGGCACGAGAGGTACCTCTGGAACGACCACGCCGTCCCGCGGGCGCGTCTTTATACTGCAAGCGAGGACGGCTCAATTCAAATTGCCACGACGCTTTATCCTGTTCCAGACGCACATTGAAGCAGTAGCAAGTGATATTGCACCCAGCGGGCCCACCAACCAGCAACAAGTCAAGCTAGGTGCACGATCATGCTCGTCGCATCCTGCAAGCTTGTTCACTGGCTGCATACATAAGCAGCACTGAGCCGGAAGCAACGACGAGCTCCTGTACCCCAACCAGCAAGCTACCGACTGAGCTTGGGGCGCCAGATCAGGTTTTGGTCGAGTAATCGCGCTACCGCCGTAGCTGCGTCCTCGGCATCACGCTGATGATGCGTCCAGGAGCAAGAAGTCGACATGGTGTTCAAAGACGACAGCGCACGCTACTGGCCAAGGGCGCATGGGACTAGTCGACAGCGACGATCGTATCGTCTCGCCGCAAACGATTGCCTGTGCTCTCGCCCGAGCTGAAAGACAACCCTGAGTCAAAGATGACCAGGGTGTCGCGTTACCCCGTCGCGTGTCACCACAAAGTGACAAGTTCATCGGCGCTGCAGCGCACGAGAGTTGGTGTCCTGATCGGTTCAGAAGTACAGCAACCAATGGCTGCGATGTTCTGCTGGGCGAAATGCGTGCTCCTCGTCTGACTCTTCAATGCGGCTGAGCTGTTCAAAAAACACGAGCCTTGGAAGGCTCACGTGCCGATGCGTTAAAATGGACGTACTGGTAGAGAGACTAGATGGCGGTCCGTGCCTTGTCGGACCACAAGTACGAAGTCTGCAGGGAATAACTGCACCTTGGTCCCCTGTACATCTGGGGCATGCAGAGCGCCAGACTCGGTGACCGCAACGAGAATACTTGCTTCGCCGAACGAGGCAACGCTGGGGATGCCGGTTGATCTCGCTCTGCAAACGAACGTGTGCTGCAGTGTCGTTCGAAGTTGTGGCGATCTCCCCGGCTCGCTTGCTGCTCATCAGAGCTCTTACCTGACCGTCATCGGAGACACGCCACGGCAGACCAGACTGTGTGGGAGAATCGTGATCGCAAGCGACTTTCCTGATGTTTCGGAAGGCGAGCTTCCGATTCTCAGGCTATTGACCCCTCTGGCCGAGTCGTACGCCTTGCCATTGTCGGATCGGTGAAAGAAGATCGACGATTGCGCACGCCTGAAGAAGGTGTTGCCAGCAACGGCAGAACCGCTTGGATGTTGATCGTCAGCTTCAAGACCCGCCCCTGCCATCAAAGAAGGATGCCGCTTACGCGTTAGGTTGCCGAGATGCCTCCGCTGAATTGCAGGTGCAATGCCATCGTGGGATCGGCGCTACGAGCGTGCGGGGAGCGTACACCGATGCAGCTTTTCACCGGGTGACGAGGTCACCGTCCGCGTCCTGGGGTGGGATCAGCGGACGGCGTCAAACGCGAGAGCCCGCAAGAGGTAGGTGGCCGACGGTCGATGCTGGCGACGGTCGTCACGCTGACGAAACCGTCATGATGGAAAGAGACAAACATGTCTGGCGTCCGCTGGAGCAAGTGCCCGAGGCGACGCAGCCTGTTCGTTTGAGATCCATATCGAGCCCGCGGCGTGCAGAGTCGAGTTCGTCAGGGCCGCCCAGCCTAGCCTGACCATCGAATCTCTTTCTGCAGGATGCTGACATTTGCACGAGGCAGCCGAGACCGTGCGTATCAAGATAGAAGGCCGGAGCAACGCCAGGCTTGTTGACGCGGAAGGCGCTTCTGGAACGCTGCACCACAACGATGTGCCCGTCGATTACGTGGAGCCCAGATGCGTGCCACGCCGTCGGAGTGGGCGTAATGTGATCAAGACGTCGGTTTGGTTGTTTGTCTGGAGGCTCCACGCCATAATTTGTGACTGACGGGCATGGCGAGACGCTGAAGCACAGGAGGCCCGGCTGCTCGAGGCTGGAAAATTGCCATAGCAATATGTGCTGTCTCGCCTTTGGCGACGGCTGAGATTGTTGTCGCGTCCGGTGAGAAGCGAGCAATGCTGATGGCGGCTGGGGTCGCTTGGTCCAGAAGCGTTCCATATCAAGAAAGATCGGAGCCATCAAGTTCCATAAAGATAGGCCCGTGGTACTTCCGACGAGCAGCTGACCCTGACAATGTCCAGAGTAGTGATGATCGCCTTGGTTAACGATGAGCGTCGAGTGACTCTTCCACCTGCGCATGGGAAGATGATGGAGGTGCATGCCACACGGCAATACGATGGTCCATGGCGGCGCGAGAAGGATTTGACTGTGTTCGACGAGTCGCCCGGGATGGCGACGGTGGTGATGCTTTGACCTGCATTTTGCGATCTGGGGAAAGGGCCCAGAAGGGCAGCGCCTGGTCGAAGTGTTGATCGCGTGACAAGACGTGCAGACCTGGTCAGAACTTGCCTGTACAGTTACGGCGTCCCCGGATCCCTACCAGCCAAGGCGAGAACGTTGAGCTACGTTGATTGCACCCAGTTGCAACCTTTGGCGGGCGCCTGGTCGCGGCGAACGATTGTACCGAGTATCACTTGCGATGTGGGTCGCAAACATGCTGCTATATGCCTTTACGAACGTCATCGCACTGAGGCTGCCAGTAGAGCGAGAGTAGAATGCCCAGCGGAAAGCAAAGAGGACAGGTGAGGGCTCTGGAATCTAGGCCATGATCTGATCCGCCCCTAACACAATGCCCTCCACCGCAGTGACAGATGGTTCTCCCGTCTGCCGCCGCTTATCGGCTAGAGCTCCACTGGCTGCAGGTCGACTCCACTTGAATTGCCGGAGGCCAAGTCCTGCCACTCGACAGCCAAAATTGCCAGAATCTGGGCTTCTTCGTTCAGAGAGAGAATTGGGAGTGGTGGGGTTATGTTGCCCTGAATGGACTGTAAAGGAAGTGGGCCAGGAGAACCGTGCGAGCCATTCTGTCGGGTCTCTTGGCGCAAGTTGTGCAGCCACTGCCCTTCTTTGGCAGCCTAACACCCCAGTTATCTCGAGAAAGCACAAAGCACCGCAGCTCTGGGAGTCGTGGGTGTGTGTGTGTGTGTGCGTGTGTGTGTGTGTGTGTGTGTGTGCGTGTGTGTTGCAAAAAGAGGGTCCACCGTCTGTGGGCAGCAGCAGCGCAGCCTCGTGCAGAATCTTCTGAAAGCTGGAGCCCAGATGAGCAATCAATCCCACTCCCTCACCTCCCCTGTCACGACCTCCTCGACCTTCTAGGCCTGGTCCGCTCCATTCCACATCGGTAATGGCCGTATCGGGATCATCATTCAGGCGTCATCTGCTGAAGCAATGCCGTCTGGCTCTTGCCAATCATTGAATAAGCCGGGATCGTCCGATCTGCCGTCAGCCAAGCCCACAAAGGGCCCCCACAGTCCCACGACTCCATTGTTGAGTGGACGCAGAGTGTTTGGTCCGTCTCGCGCCTTGCTCCTTGGCGTATGTTCCTGTCCTGCAGGATCTGCACCTCGCCATCGCCAATCTGTCTACCGTCGCTCGCTTTCTCTGCCTTCCGATCGCAGCCTGCGGTCACCACCCAAAGCCAGACTTCTGTAGTATTCCTACTCGAACAACAAGCAGCACCGCTATCATGACGACGCGTTTCTCGCCCCGCAGCTGCTCTGCTCTCCTTTCGGCTCCCATTGCGCTGACGTCGTCCACGCAAAGTGGCGGCAAGGAATTGACCAAAGTCGGAACGTCTCGAGATGCCACCGACGAGGTTGACGCTGATCCTGCCTGTTCGCCAAACCGCCTCGATCGCCAGCGCTCAGCGAAGCAGAGTACTTTGTGTGCTCTGGTATCCTGTGGGGAGCGCAAATTGTCTCGGTCACCGAACTCTGACCTCGTCGACAGAGTTCCTTTGTAGTTGGTTTCACCCCGCAAGCGTCGCTTCGAGACGCTACTCCGGTGTCGTTACAGCAACCACGAACGTAGTTCTCAGTCAGCACCTTTCGTGCAAAGAGAGATCTCTTGCGCCTGTTCCAGCAGACGACGCTGTCAAAAGGCAACTACCTGAATCACGGAGACCCGCCGTCGCCAACGACTGGATCGGTGAGATTGATGGTGTTGTCGAGGAAGCGCTCGTCGGCAACCTGACACGATAGGCTGGTGCGTCTGCGAAATGGTGGCTGCATGTTCCTGGGAGGATACCCACATACATGGCCGAGAACGAATCGGCATGCACCTCGTCCAGCTCGGCATCTTCGAGAAGCTTCGATCGTCGAGATCGGGCAGACGGTCCTCTACATCAGCTGGCTGGCTATTAATCAAAGCTCGAGCCAGAAGAGCAGGCAAACGGCCAAAACCACGCCAGTCCTGTGAGACGACACAGCAAGCTGACCCTGGTCAAGGCAGCTTCTCGGAACACAATCAGAGATTGGGAACCGAGTCACATTGTTGCTTAGCTCAGGGACAGAAATTGCAGGGGCCAAGACCGCCACCTACCACGGGCATCAACGCCATCCGTCGACGTCATGCTCGTATCAGACCATGCTCGAAGTGCTGTAGCGGGACGTACTCGCGCAAAGGGCAGGTGCGACATGATTCCTCACACCAATCTCGACGAGCACGGAGTGTTTACCAGCGACTGGGTCTACTGGAAATCGAGCTGACCGACGGCGTGCCTCGCGCGTCGTTCAGATACGCTGGATCGGTGGAACGCACCGCCGAACTGCGCAAGCCTCTCGGAACCTGCCGAGGTCGGTATTGCCCTCGCTCGAAGTCGACGTCGAGGAGCAGACCACATGCTGGAGTCTGCATCGCGGAGACTCGGTCGCCGATTTCCGGATCGACCCACCGGATTAGGCTGGGCGTTCCTCACCACTGTCGGAGACCCTCTGACCCGATTACGACGACGCCAAGATGCACGACGAGCTGATGGACGCCCAGATGGCCGTAAAGGTCCGTGCTACATCCTGGCAGCGAGATGCCAAGACCGGCTCCAGAGGCGTCTGGAGATCGATTGGCATGGCACCGTCGAGGACCCTCCTTCGACGGAAACTGTCTGATCTGACTTCCCTGTGGCCAGAAGGTGACCCATCAGCCTGACAAACTGCAGATCCTGTCCGACTCGGAATTTCGGCATGCACGAGCACGACATGCTGGACGATGACCCGAACGATCCGGGGAACATGATCCCGAGGACGAGCATGAGGACGACCTCATGGATGACGAGTACGACGACGTCGAAGAGGACGCCATGTGGATCGACCAGGACGGTCCAAGGAGCGGCACACCCCGGGAAGACGGACGCTGCGCCTGAGGTTGAGATCCATGTCGAAGAAGCCGAGGCGAAAGGCAGGAGGAGATCGCTGCCACAGAAGAGGCGGCTTTGCATCTGCAGAGGCTATGCAGGACTCGGCGTCAGCGCCATGAGCTTACCGTGGCCCTGCCGACGCCACGAGCTCCGCCGCACCTCTGCACCTGCCGAGCGCAGAGGCGTGAGCAGCGACAGCAGTTGAACCAGTTTTCCGTGCTCGAGTCGGCGCCTGCCTCGCATCGTTTTACTTCCGAAGTTGCCGTCACGAGCCCGAGCGGCGCCTCTGCTGGCTCGGGTTGAGATGAAGGTGTTGCAGTCCCGCTGCCCGAGACGATCCTGGTGCAAGGCGTACGAGGACCGATTGACCGCTGCGCGTACCATCGGGATCCGAGGGCACGCCGTACGAGAATGCCGTTCCTGCTCGACTTTCAGCTGCCGAGCGACTTCCCAACAGTCGACAAGCCGGTGGCGCAGCACTTCCACCAGGTGATCTAAATCGCCACGGGCGCACGCCCCAACCAACCAGCCGAGAAAGGCGTTCTCGCTGGGCACGCGGGTCTGGTGTGGCTGAGGAGAACTGGACGCCGAGCAAGAGCTCGTTGCTGCGTTGGGTCTCGATCCAGGCGCTCGTGTCGCCCGCAGCCCTACTTACCGAGCTCCGCGTACGAAAAGCTCAAGGGCAAGTGAGAGAGCCGCCAACCCGAGACTGTACAACGAAAGGTTTACATCCCTCTCTGCGCAGCTTCGGTCAGGAGGTACCCCGAGGCCGTACCCACGGTTTTGAACGCGAGATCCAGCTCTTTTACTTTGACGCGCAACTTTGCACAAACTGCCGAGCGGCGCGCGGGTGAAGCCTGCTGGCTCGCCGCATTTGACCAGCAGCCGGTCACCACCACGACGCAGGAGCACACGACGACGCTTCAAACGATCAGGCTACGTGCAGGGCCTCACTAGGGCGGCGGTATCATGCCTGGCCGCACCTCAAAGCGCCAGGCCATGTCGACGCTCACCTCGCAAAACCTGACTCCCCGCCCACAGGCTGCTCAACCTCTAGCCACGTTCCCCTACGCAGAATTGTCACCCCATTCACACAACACTCCATTTCTGCATGCTTCTCTTCATGCTCCTTCGCTTTTCCCACACAATGTCCCTCACCCGATCTAACTCCCAATCTGGCACACAACACACCATCACGACCAAGTGAAAAGAAGAGGAAACCCAATTGTACTGCTGAAACCAACAACAGGAGGGATGCAGGACGTGACGGGTGTGCACAAGAAACAAGGTGGGAGGAGGAGGGGGGCCAAGGATACGGCTGCAGGGGTGAGGAGCGGGAACGAGGGAAGCGGCGGGACGGGTGGGGATCGTGGCAAAGCGATGCATGTGCGAGGCTGGTTCCGGCAATGTCGACGCAGCGCCAGACCCGGGCAGCGAGACGCCAATCCTTTCTAGTCTCAGTGTCCAAATTTCGACCAGATCCCATGATATGCCTCTCTCTCCGTCCTCCCTCCTTCCTCTCGCACCTGCACGAGACAGGT
>JAGSMV010000196.1:0-10985 GCA_029286815.1 Troides helena | reverse complement strand
GCGCAGCTTCGGTCAGGAGGTACCCCGAGGCCGTACCCACGGTTTTGAACGCGAGATCCAGCTCTTTTACTTTGACGCGCAACTTTGCACAAACTGCCGAGCGGCGCGCGGGTGAAGCCTGCTGGCTCGCCGCATTTGACCAGCAGCCGGTCACCACCACGACGCAGGAGCACACGACGACGCTTCAAACGATCAGGCTACGTGCAGGGCCTCACTAGGGCGGCGGTATCATGCCTGGCCGCACCTCAAAGCGCCAGGCCATGTCGACGCTCACCTCGCAAAACCTGACTCCCCGCCCACAGGCTGCTCAACCTCTAGCCACGTTCCCCTACGCAGAATTGTCACCCCATTCACACAACACTCCATTTCTGCATGCTTCTCTTCATGCTCCTTCGCTTTTCCCACACAATGTCCCTCACCCGATCTAACTCCCAATCTGGCACACAACACACCATCACGACCAAGTGAAAAGAAGAGGAAACCCAATTGTACTGCTGAAACCAACAACAGGAGGGATGCAGGACGTGACGGGTGTGCACAAGAAACAAGGTGGGAGGAGGAGGGGGGCCAAGGATACGGCTGCAGGGGTGAGGAGCGGGAACGAGGGAAGCGGCGGGACGGGTGGGGATCGTGGCAAAGCGATGCATGTGCGAGGCTGGTTCCGGCAATGTCGACGCAGCGCCAGACCCGGGCAGCGAGACGCCAATCCTTTCTAGTCTCAGTGTCCAAATTTCGACCAGATCCCATGATATGCCTCTCTCTCCGTCCTCCCTCCTTCCTCTCGCACCTGCACGAGACAGGTCCGCCCCAGCCGAAAATTTGCCGCACCGTTTCCCTTTTGCTGGCTGCGATAACGTTTTCATTCCGAGTGGAGCGCGGCGCTCGGCCCCTGCTCGCTGCCGCACTTCCGTTTCAATACAAACAGGGCGCCTCGGCGTAGGGAAACTTCCTGCGCCGACAACTCCCGCAGGGACCGCAAACTTCGCCATATGCGCCCCTAAATGAAACTAATTTTTAAACTTTTGATCTTTGTCTTTCTCATCAATATGCGTAATTGTAATTTCATGGTCGGTGTTAGAACTCTGAATGTTAGGTGCTGTCAGCCGTCGAGTGCGTCGCCCCGTCTGGAGCTATGACTCTGGGAAGCACACACGCACCACACTACACACCACATTGCTCTTCCACACAAACTTGGCAGGATTTAAACCCTCACTATGTCTGCGTCGTCGTTCGGCGAGGAGTCAGCGGAAATAGGAACTTTCTTTGCTACGGGACCTAACCGTTCGTTAGCTTTAGAAGTCTCTTTACTGGTTAAGAACTTTTAGTGCGAGGGGCGGTTATCAAAAGCACCGGACTGCGCCACTTGTCGTGACCCTTCAGCAGACAAAGAGTATTAAAACCCTGGCGCCATGTTGTTAGTACACACTGTCATTAAAGCGTTGCCAATAGCGCCACCTCGCTTCGCTCGCGTCCCGTCAGAGGTGGCGGTGGCGGTGGCGGTGGCGGTGGCGGTGGCTGACCGAGGCCCGTTTGAAAATCAATTCATTTTGATTGTACACTTTGCCCGATATTAGTAACAGTTTCCGATGGCGTTCGGAAGTGACGACCCCACCGCCCATTTGGTTGAAGTGTATATGACGATTGAGTACATTTACACTTCATCAAATGCAATCAGTCAACCGAACGATGGCGGTATATCCATCCAAGGAAGCGGAGGGAACCTGACGTGGACGGGCAGCAGCGTTTCACGATAGGGCTCTCCGTAACTGCGACGCTGCCGCCCGCCAAGCGTGGCGATTACGGTAATTCCCCCCTAGATGAGATCCCAAAATAAAACGGCCCCTAGTCTTCGCGGCCCCGGGCTATTCCTGGCTACGGTAGCGTCACGGTAACGGTATGGGGCAAGGTGCGAAGAATTCCTCGGAAGCGGCCAGGCTACCAAACCAAACAACATCTGGTCTCTGGCAACACCTCGCTAACACGCGTACACTGCGGACCGACGAGAAGATAATTGAGCTGGAGGAGGAATTGAGCAGGTTAAGATGGGATATAGTAGGGTTATCCGAAGTCCGAAGAGAGGGGAGGACACGATAACCTTTAAATCAGGCAACCTGCTCTATTTCCGGGAGGTTTAATTCAGCAACCCAGGGTGGCGCCGGGTTTATCGTCCGTAAAGTCTCTTGTGAATAACGTTACGACATCGTTAGTGTCAGCAAGGCAAGCGTACCTGGATACCAGAGTTACCGCTGCCACTTCGCCGAAGGTCATACAGGTATACGCACCGACTACGGCAATAACTCTGATGACGAGGTGGTAACCGTGTATGAGGATACCAAAGCCACGCTATCAAAACTCAAAACCCAGTACACCGTCATGGAGACTTCAACAAACCAGGGCAGCAAGCAGTGGAGAACTGAAAGTGGGGCAATTTGATATGGACAGAGTAGAAATCCACGAGGCCAAATGCTCGCCGACTTCATGGAGAAGGAGGGCCTATATAATGAACTCTTCTTCAAGAAGCGGGCCAGCCGCAAGTGGACGTGGATTAGTCCTGATGGAGCTACTAAAAATGAGATGACTCCCCATCATGTCGACGAAGAGGCAGATATTCAAGGATGTCTCAGTGATCAATGCTCTAAAATGGCAGCGATCACCGAATCGTGAGAGGCATTTGAATATCAACATAAAAGCTCGAACGATTTCGACTGGTGAAGTCCACGCCCGGCCAGCGCCCATCCAACTCAAAACCCCGAGAGCTTTCAGCTTGAACTACGAAATCGCTTTTGCATCCTTAGGGCGAGTGCATTGATGTGGACGATTACAACACTAGGTTCGTAGATGCTGGTCCGTACGGCAGGACTTAAGATTTTTAAAGTCCCCCGTTCAGAAAGAAGAAGCCGATCTCTGACCACACACATTAAACCTCATGACCGAAAGACGAGAACTGGTCCTGAAGTCTCCTGAAGATGCCACCAAATACCTGGCAGCTGAATAGGCAGGTCTCTAAGTCTCTGACTCCGCGACATACGCCGATTTCTTAATACTGACAGTGTTAAAGAGGCAATAATAGAGCGGAACAAAGGCTCAAAGTATTCGCACGAGATCTGTCTATCGGGCAAAAGCCGGTTGACGTGGCTGGAAGACAGAGGACGGCAGGATCGTATCGTCAAGGGCCGAGGTTCTGAGGAGATTGACGGTTCTATGACAGCTGTACACGACTACATGTTCTCCTGGTGGACTAGCATCAGATCCAAGAGCCAGTCTAGCCCGACACTACCTGGAAGATATCCCGGTTGTCAGCCCACACGAGATTAGTGTGGCCTGAATCGCTTAAAGGCAACAGGGCAACCTGGTGATGACGAAATAACAGCTGAACTCTGAGAGCTGGTGGAAAGCCGATCCTCGAAGTCCCGCAGAAGTTGTTTAATTCCGTCATACTAGAAGGCTGGCCGATCGCCTCGGGCATGGCACGGAGGTGTGGTGGTGCTTTCTTCAAGAAGGGAGATAAAAAACGAAGCATCTGACCTTATCTCACCTTTGTCATGCCCGTTTTCCACGAATCGTCTCTCACACCGTTTCGACGTCCACCGGAACGCTGACCCCGTTACAGCACCAGACCACCATTCATACGCTGCGGCAGGTTACAGAAGTCCCATGCATAACCAGCCTTGCTTAGCGTTTGTGACTATGAGAAAGCTCTTCGATTCGATTTCATATGGCTGCCAGGTCTCCACCTGGGTGCCAAATAGACCACCGGCACGTCGATGTTCTAAGGTGCTTGTACGAGAACGCCACCATGTCAGTCCGCCTCGAAGACCAGAGCTCGAAACCGATCCGATTGCAGCGTGGGAGTAAGACAGGAGACACTACATTCCGAAACTGTTCACCGCTGCATTGTGCTGATGTCTTCAAGCTTCTGATTGAGAGGATATGGCATCAATATCAACGGCGAGTACATCACGCACCTTAGATTTGCCGACGATATCGTGGTTTTGGCTAAGACCATGGAGGACATCAACACAATGCTCGATGATCTTGTAGAGTTTCACAACGAGTGGGTTCTTGAAATGAATATGGACAAGACCAAAATCATGGCAAATGTCCATATTGTACCCACTCCAGTAACAGTTGGAAGCTCTACACTTGAAGTTGCTGGGACAGATATGTCTACCTCGGACATACAATCCAACTAGGTAGGTCCAACTTCAAGAAAAGAGATCTCTCGTCGAATCCAACTCTCGGATGGCAGTACCCGGGGAAGCTAAGACATACCGTCCAATATACCGCAGTGTCTCAAGACAAAAGTCTTTGACCAGTGTGTGTTGCCAGCGATGACATACGGAGCAGAGACGTGGGCTGCCACTGTGGGCCTTGTCCGCAAGCTTAAGATTGCCGAGAGGGTGATGGAGCGAGCTATGCTGGAGTTTCCCCTGCGAGATCGAATCAGAAATGAGGAGATCCGCAGGAGAACCAAGGTCACCGACATAGCTCGAAGGGCGCCGTCGCAAAGTGGCAATGGCAGGCACATAGCTCGCAGAACCGACGGCCGTTGGGGCAGAAAGGTTCTCGAGTGGTAGCCATTGCACCGGAAGACGTAGCGTGGGCAGACCCCACAGCAGGACCGACGACCAACAAGGTCGCTGGCAACCATTGGATGCGGGTGGCCCAGGACCGGTCTGCGGAAATCTTTGGGGCCTTTGTCCAGCAGTGACGTCTTCCGGCTGATTGGATTGATTGGAACAGTTTCCGATTTGTTTACAACAATATGAAATAATGGTTTTCGATCCAAAAATTCCATGTGTAACAATAGAGTCGCTCCGTGCGGCCGCAGCCTCAGCCGCAGCCGCACCCGAAGCCTCAGCCGCAGCCGCACCCGCAGCCGCAGCCGCAGCCGCAGCCTCAGCCGCAGGCTGCTGCGTTGCTTTATAGCGGGCCCACGGGAACACTTTCGCACACCGCCGCGAGCCCGCCGGCGGCGACCGCACCGCCCGACCTCGCCCCGGGGGAGAAAAACTCTCCACTTGTGTAAGGGCACGCCGGAGCATACAGCGCGCCCTCTTCTCGCTCGAATCCGTCACCCAGAGGCCATGGGAGCCAAGAGAGAAAACTCTCCCGACACTCGGCAGCTTATCTGATTTGGGGTTCCGACTGCGGCAGGGCTCTGCGGGGCCCTCGA
Organism: Troides helena; assembly: GCA_029286815.1. Taxonomy (NCBI): domain Eukaryota; kingdom Metazoa; phylum Arthropoda; class Insecta; order Lepidoptera; family Papilionidae; genus Troides; species Troides helena. The sequence goes on along the minus strand of JAGSMV010000196.1, from coordinate 5,809 downwards.
CAGCCCCTCTGGCGGGTGTAGGGAACACTTGGCATGTAGGTGCTGCAGACACCAGCACTGGCGAGGGTTTGCGCCGTCGTGTCCGGGGCGAGGTTTGCTGCCGACACGAGCACTTGGCGACGTGTGTCGCTTCTGGAAATGTGGACATTAATTTTATCACCTTAAATTTCTAATCATTATAAAATAATAACAAACACAAATTCAAATACAAATCAAACTCTGTAACTGAAATGTAATGAACTGTGTACGTGTGAACGGCCCGGCCTCGACTACTTGCTGGGGCGGGCCCAACTAATCATAAAGTGATTGGGGCGAGGTCCCTCCGCAACCAGGAGACAGGTACAGGCGCACGGGTGCTCCTACGTAGGCCTTTGTTAATCTGATCTTAAGCTAGTCGCCTGCATCGCAAACCACAAGCACACAGAGCAACGCGTGTAATGAACACTATGTACTTCCGGTCACCGTCCAAGTAGAAGTAATCTTAGCGTGTATTTCTATTACTAAATAGTATTTCAGTTCGAGCGTGAATATCAATGTGCTTAGCTCAGCGGTGGTGCAGCTGCTATCTGAACTGGAAGCATTTATGCCTCACAAACGAAACCAGATCCCACAAACTGCGTGAAAGCGCCCTGACCGTCTGCTGGAAATAAATTCTTTATCACCCGAAAAATTGTTCAAATGACGGTAGTAATTGGGATGAGGTCTGCCGAGTGCGGAGGATGTCGTGGTTTCTACCGGAAGCCCCGTACAAGTTCCAATAGTTTTGGTGCAGAGCGAAATCTTACGTTATCGTGTGTGGGAACAAAAGTAGCAGGATCGATCTGAATGAGTGGGAGCCTGTTCCATTGACAGTCTTCACCATAATTTCTGAATTTTGGAACAGGCATGTGTCGCTACAGCCTCGGCCAGACTCAGGGAGAGGAATATTGAATAATAATATGAAGACACAGCAAACAGCGCCTCATTCCCTTTATTGGTAGCCTTTGCTCCAGGGCACTGTTGCGGCGTTTGACCTGGGATCAGCAATTGCCTTTTTCACTTATGGTTATCCTAAAGAATCGACATTTGGTCAGGCCTCAGGTCGCTGCAATGTTCTTTGGTTCCTGTACGATTCAGCAGCCATCACACTACCAACAGGCGTCTACTCGCAGATCAGTCAAATCGTGAAGCGACCGTCTCACATCCCTATGTTATCATTTGATGGAAACGAGATAATACTGCGGGTAGGTTAATGTTAAAGAACATTTTGTCTGTGTGTGTTTGTTCATCGAAGGATCGTTCATCTTTTACCGTTAGGTATGTCCTTCCCGTTCCGTTACGTCATGTTTTTCTTTTGGGTGGGCCCATACTTTGCTCTCGTCGAGATCTCAATAGTTTTGCATTAAGTGTTCCCTTTGAGCCCAGTCAGTAGCCGCGACTCCGCGCACAACATTTCACACCAAAATTCCCTTTACAGACACACATATGAAACCGTTTCAGGAAGAACCGGAAACATTTATTTAATCGTACACACTCGACTCGCAATGTTAAGCATGGCGATCTCGGTACTGAGATGTTGCTCGCCGGAGCGCAGGGGTTGCTTGCGCCATATATTTAAACTCAGCCACCACTAACACCCCCCAATAAGTTGTTGTGGGAAACGGTGAAGAGCCTGCCTCCGCCTCCGCCCGCCTCCGCCTCCGCCTGCGCATCCGCCTTCCGCCTCCGCCTCCGCCTCCGTCTCCGCTGTGTGGGTCATCCGAAATTTAACTTTCACTTGTTAACTTTGTGAAGTGCAACGTGATTCTCGTTTCAGTCCCTGCAGGATCTTTACGGGTGGATGCGAGCGGAAGTAACCTCTCGTTAAACTGTATTCGGTACACGGGCATGATCAACACATCTCGGTACACGGGCAACAAGTGAATGAAATTCAAATTAAACGGGTATTGTACCAAGTGTTAAGTGGTTATTAGAAGATTTTCTTACTATTAAAAAAGTGTATCCTTCTACTGTGAACTATATAATTGAAGGTGTTCCCCAGCTTCTGAAGTCGGGCTGCCCTGGAACTGGTCACACGCCAGCCGACACGGGGACGGGGAGTCAATGTCGGCTCGTGCCGCACCGTGTCGCACCGTGCCGCACCGAGCCGCATCGTACCGCAGGCTGTGGTGGTACCAGAGTCAGTAACAAACTTTATATGATAGTTTGACAAAATTGAACTAAGACAGTTCTGAGCAGCCCTTCGTACCCTTACAATGAAGTTTAGCAAGTTAGGTAAGTTAGCGGGAGTGGAGCTGGTAAGGCGCCGCGGCCACCGTGCCCAGGCCCAGCACTGTGCAGTGTGCACTCTGCAGTGTGCAATGTGCAGTGTGCAGTGTGCAGTGTGCAGTGTGCAGTGCACCGTGCAGTGAAGATGAAGAAAGGAAAGGAGGGAGGAATGGAATGAATGGATCGACCGGCGACCTTTGTCGACGTCCGCGGCGGTTTGCCTGCGACTGCCCATCACTTTATTAGCTGCAGGAGTTCATATTGGTCGTAAGCCTGCAAAATGTATCCTAGATATGCGACTTCTCTTTCTTGAGGGTCTGCGACAATTCGCGAGTCTCACCGACATCTTGAGCACCTGCATGTTGGAAACTTTCTGTTCCACCTGATACGCAGCGTTCTTACGGTACGCAGCACCACATCTCGAAAGCTCGAGGAAACCTTTGAGTTTTGGCTTTCAGAGTCCAGGCTTCATCAATCGCCACTACCACAGGCACACGTAACAAAAAAATGTGATGTTCTTACTCTGAGCTTTATTGATAATTAACGACTACATAAAATTTTACCATTTCTTTTTAGTGTGGCGTGGGCAATTCCGATCCGGTTACGAATTCCTTTGTCGTTATCTCATTCTTCATTCCCCATGCATGCCCCAGCAGTGGGATGTAAATTGGCTGGTATGATATGTTATAATACCAGCCATAACACCTCGACAGAGCATGTTGTAACAGACAGGCAGACATCTCGGGCGATCACCATCGGCCAGTCGTGATCAATTCATTGATCCTATCATTTTTGTGTCGGCGCTCGTTTTATTTTATTCTGACGTGTCGCGTGCGTGCGTGCGTGCGTGCGTGCGTATGCGTGCGTGCGTGCGTGCGAGGTAAGTGCGTGATGTAGTGCGAGCGTGCGGTGTTGCGAAGCCAATGTCAACAAAATCAATTAGCATTCAGCTGCTGCGGAGGGCTGCACCAGGTCCGCTGGGGGCGCTAGGGACGGTTCCGCGGCAACATTATAGCCCCAATTGTTATGTACTAAGGACCTCCTCAGAGGCGGCGGCTACGCGGTAATCCCACATCGCCAGCGCACACGCGATATTCGCGGGCAGTTCGGTGCAGGTCGGTGCAGCTCGCGTGCAGCCTCGCGTGCAGCTCGCGTGCAGCCTGCGCAGCCTGCGCAGCTCGGGTGCAGCTCGCGCAGCTTCCGCGGCAGCTCATGCGCAGCCTGCGTACTGCGTAGCTCGCGGGCAGCCTGCGTGCAGCTCGGCGGCAGCTCATGAGCAGACTCGCGGGCAGCTCGGGTGCAGGTCGGTGCAGCTCGCGCAGCTTCCGCGCGCAGCTTGGCAGCCTGCGCAGCTCGCGGGCAGCCCGCGCAGCTCCGGGTGCAGCTCGCGAGCAGCCTGCGGGCAGCTCTCGGCAGGTCGCAGCCTGCGTGCAGCCTGCGTGCAGCTCGGGTGCAGCTCGCGTGCAGCTCGCGGGCAGCTCGCGCAGCCTGCGTGCAGCTCGGGTGCAGCTTTCCGGCGTGCAGCCTCGCGGGCAGCTCGCGTGCAGCCCGCGCAGCCTCGGGTGTAGCTCGGCGCAGCTCGTGGCACCCCAGCTTGGAAGGTTTAATCTGAATAGATGAGACGCGGAGTACTCACTGCATCGAGCGGCTCCCCACCACCACGACGGTGTAGCCTGCGAGCGGGTAGCGGGTAGCGCGGGTAGCGGGTAGCGGTGGTCGAGGGTAGGAAATTGCTGGTCAGCTGGGTGACGCCAACATAAAAAATGTGTCATTAAGGTGAAAGTGTGGGTGCACTGGGTAGCCGACATACAGGGGCGCCGCCCGTGCGTGCGCGTGGGGATGTCGCGTCGCGCGTGTCGCGCACAGCGCTGACGCGCCGCGCCTGTTTATACACCGAGATCTGGCGCGAGCGGCAGTGCGCGCACATCATTAATATACGGGCCTGTACGGACGCCTGAATCTTGTTACGAACGTTCATACGAGGAGGTGCCGCCTGAACAGCACTTATGAGGTGTCACGCCAGGTGTCCGAGGGCGGGGTCATCCACGTTCCACATGAACTGGGGTTGCAAGAAGGGTGCTCCGGTTCAAATGGAGTTGTTATGGAGGGTTATACTAGAGATAGCTGCCTTTCGATTGTGAAATAAAAGCTTCGCACTGGCACGAGTTTATTGCATGGAGCTTATTTCGATTTTGCTGTACCCGCGGTCCCCGCTCGCTCTTTGAGCCTTTGAGAGGCTTTAGGGAGTGAAAATGCCTTTATTTTGGGAGTTTTTGAGCCTTTAATTTGTTTGAGCCTTCTGAGTTTATTTTGTCTTTTAGTTTTAGGGAGCTTGAGTCTTGAAATTTTAGGTTTTGTTTTGTTTCTGAGTTTTTGTTTTGTTTGAGCCTTTGTGCCTCTTAATTTTGAGCCTTTGAGCCTTTGAGCCTTGTTCTTCGTTCCTCGTCTCTCGCCCTCTGTTCTTCGCGGCTTCGTTCGTCTTCGCCCTCGCGGCCTGCGCCCGCGCGCCCGCTTCCCGCCCCTCGTCTTTCGCGCTCCTCGCGCCCGCCCGCCCCTCGCCCTCGCCCCGCCCCTCGCCCTCGCCCTCGCCCTCGCCCTCGCCCTCGCCCTCGCTCCTCGCTGCCGTTGCATCCGTGAGGATTGTCTTTACATCCAGACTTATTGAAGCACCACCGCAATTTCTGCCATCCATTTACGCATTAAGGGAGCCGCAGGTTCGCGGTTAAGTGTCAGGCGTGATCTTTACCGCCTGTCGGTTTATGGCGATTGATTGAGCACATTTACACTTCATCACGCACCGAAGCCGACCGAACGATGGCGGTATATCCATCCAAGGAAGCGGAGGGAAATCCCGACGTGGACGGGCAGCAGCGTTTCACGATAGGGCTCCCGTAATCCGGACGCTGCCGCCTGCCAAGCGTGGCGATTACGGCAATTCCCCGCGATGGTGATCCCAAAATAAAAACGGCCTCCGGTCCCCGGCGGCCCCGCTATTCCTGGCTACAGTAGCGGTCACGGTAACGGCGGGGCAAGGGGTGCGAAGAATTCCGAAGCGGCCAGGCTAACCAAAACCAACAACATCTGGCCCCTGGCAACACTCAACACGCGTACACTGCGGACCGACGAGAAGATAATTGAGCTGGAGGAGGAATTGAGCAGGTTAAGATGGGATATAGTAGGTTGGTCCGAAGTCCGAAGAGAGGGGGAGGACACGATAACTCTTAAATCAGGCAACCTGCTCTATTTCCGGGAGTGGTTCAAAGTCCCAGGGTGGCGTCGGGTTTATCGTCCGCAAGTCTCTTTGTGAATAACGTTGTCGACATCGTTAGTGTGTCAGCAAGGGTAGCGTAACGGATAATTCAGAGTTACCAAGCGTTACCGCTGAAGGTCATACAGGTATACGCACCGGACTACTACTGCACACTCGATGACGAGGTGGTAACTGTGTATGAGGATATTTCTAAAGCCATACACAGTTCCAAAACCAGTACACCGTTGTCATGGGAGACTCAATGCAAACCAGGGCAGCGAAGTGGTGAGAACTGGAAAAAGTGGGGCAAGC
>JAGSMV010000195.1:0-10995 GCA_029286815.1 Troides helena | reverse complement strand
ACTAAATGTGAATATAGAAATTTTCAGCCAAAGTTAATGGTTGGTTGTTTGAAGATTTTCAACTTAGATAGATTAGAGAGTAATTCTTGGTGTATGGTGGGTTCGATTGGTATCCTGATGGTACGGTGAATGATTTGGAATTAGATGGATGCTTGAGTAGCAAAGCGATCTAGATCTAGACCTAACAACTCTCAACATATTCTGTAATAGTTTTGATGGAATTGGAAATTGAAACCAATAAATTTATCAATAGATTTGATTACAAGTATTTGTGCGGTTAAAATCTGAAAAATTACTCACATACAATAAAATCAGAGAAGAAAAAAAAAAAAAATTAACTATGACTCAGAAATCCAAGCATTCAAATGCCTTATCAAATTTATTATCAATCACAACTATTCACCAAAATAAACTTAAACCTCACCAAACCATGCTCTTTTGACCATCCACAGTCTCGTATATTGTCATCCTTTGCGTCTATCTGAGCGCACTTTCTTGACCTTCGTATCTCCTACTGATTCCTTCAATCGCTGGGTTTCGATATACAGATAAATTTGTTATTGGGGAGAAAGCATCTGATTTGCGATGATGGATATGGACAAGGACAGAATTTGGGATCCTCAACGCATAACTCGTGTCGGGGCATAAATAACCGTCATAATTTGAATTCAATACTTGGTTTTCCAAATCTTGATTGTTAGGTTGGTTGGCTCTTGACCACCACCGTGAAATTGATTATTCAAAAAATCAAAGAGACTACTTGTGTGGAGTGATAATAATGGGTATGAGTACCAATTGAGAATGTATTGAGATTGATTGCTGATACTAATGTCAATGATATATTTTCAGATTAGTTTTTTTCTCTCGTTACTGTCAAAATGTGACCAACCCGCGTCAAACGAGACCCTTTACGAGCTTAAAGCCCCATCTGCCACGCGGCGGACCTTGCGAATAAGCCCAAACGAGCCGTGGCCTATAATTTCTAGGCGCGGCTCGTACCCATTAATTTTGATAAACGAGACTTTAAGCTGACCTTGACAAATGTAAACAAACCCGGTACCCGCCCCCCCGGGGCAGGTGCATGGTGGCGGATTGGGTGGCGAGATGAGAGTGGCGGATGAGGCGCAGTATGCACCGGTGTGGGGACCGGGTCCGTGGTGGAATTGCGCAAGAGTGTAAGCGGCCTCAGCTCTTGTGTGGCACAACTGAGCCCTGCCTCCTAATTTAGCACCCAGGGGGTCCGCCAGGTGCCAGCCCTGAACGTCCGGACTCCAAGCCTCATTAATCATGCAGTACCAACCAGGGCTGTGAGCGGGTGGAAGGGTTGCAGAACCGCTGATAAACGTGCCAGTTCCTCGGTGCTCAATTATGGCCGCCACGGCAAGGCGCAGTTCGACAACACGCGGGCTCCCGATTGAGTGTGAGGCCGCCTCACCCGCGTCCAAGACCTCATCACGTTCCGCCCAAAAAGGGCGGTGATCCATGCATACAAGCCTCAGTTTGTCCCATGCCTGGGGCCCCTGCGGCGGTGCCTGAGCGGGTGCCTGGGGCGGTCCCTCAGGGCTCAATATGCTCCGTAGCCAGTTTATGGCCAAACCCCAGCCGGTTTACGCCCAGCCCAGTTCCTGGGCCCTGCCTCAGCATGGCCAGCCCGCTGCCCAGCCCCGTGGCACAGCCCATGGCTCCAGCCGCAATACGCCCAGCAATACCCCTCAGGCTCGCTGCAACACCCTGCGCAGTCTGCACAGCCTATGGCCAGCCTCCGGCCCACATGTTTCAGCCGCCGCCCAGCCTTGCATGCGCAGCCGCACAACACAGCCGCAGTGCCCACATGTCCAGCATTATGGCTGATGCCGCAAGCGACCTGCAAGCAACTCCGCAGCACCTGGGCAGCCGGCCTGCGCAAGCCAACGCCCGTTCAGCCTGGTCAGCCCCTGCTGACCTCCTGCCGCTGACAGATAATCAATGCACAATGGCGAACTGCGTCCCCCAAACGGCTCCGTGGTGGATCCCTTCGCACGTTGCCCGCTGCCTTCGCAGCTGCCGCGAAGATTTGCCTGAACCTCAATCACCGCACATTTCTCGTCGTAGAGAGAGAAATGGGTAGCGGCGCACAGCCCGTAGCTGCCCTCTGCTCACTCCCGCAGCTGCGTCTCCCTGTCCCCCCCCCTGCTGCGGCTCGGCCTCCGCCTCCTGGCGCCCTGAGCGATCCCCGCCGCTGCCCCCTGCCGCTGACCCGAGCTCCTGCCTTCACTTGGCCAGTGCCTGCACCCGGTGGAGCTCACCCTCCCCTCCATACCAATTCTGACAGTCCTGCCCCTACGGCCTGCGGAAGCGCCTGCAGCGCCAAAGTCCAAACCCAAACCGAAAGCCCACAATGGCCGCACGCCTTCGGTCCCTGACCAGGCTCACAGGCTCCTGCCCAGGCGTGGCTGCCCAAGCGCCCGGCATGCTCGCTGATATCAGCGCCTTGCAGGCTCCGCTGCATGGCCTCAATGGGGATTGCCCCGAGGGGTCACAGGATGCGGCTGTTCCAGCCGCTGCAGTACCCGTGGTACCCGTGGTCGTGGCCGCTCCCCGCCAAAACCCAAACCGGCCAAACCCTCCAAACCAAAGTCTCAGGCGTATGTTCGCTCTGCCGGCTGTGCCGGCTTCGTGCCAGCTGCGCAAAATGCTACCCCACAGCGCCTCCTAGCCGCCAATCCGGTACCAACGCTGGAAAACGCTGATCTCGAACTACAAACTTATGGTACACGCGGTCCATGGACCAGTTGGTCCTGCCTGCTAGCCTCAGTGGGAACTCGTATTGCCCGCAAATAACAGCTCGAGAACACCAACGCGCCAAAACCTCAGTTTGTGCGCATGCCCGATCTAAGGGTGTAGCAGTTTGTGCTCGAGTATTCGTGCGGGTCTCACCAGGTGGAGGTCGAGCTGCAAGATGGTTTTTCCCCCTGCCTGCTGTCTCCAGCAAGAGCTGGCGCAGAGCAGCGAGCGGTTTGGTGAGTTTGTCGCGCAATGGGCAGCGCAGCAGATGGGCCGCTGCGCTGGCGATGGCGGGAGCGCTGACGCTGGCCAAAGAGGCGCTCAGCCAGGGGGGGCGATGCCCCGTACCTATGTGTATGGCGCTGAAGTGTTGAGCCAACAGGGCGGCTGCGCTGCGGACATTTGACATGATGTGGCGGGGTGATGTGGTGCAGTTTCGAGCGCCTGCCTGCATCGGGGCACACCGGCCCCAACCACACATCAATTATTACTGGGATCGACCATGCACGACGCTTGAGCAAAACGTTGCAGGATCGCCGGTGCAACAGGGTACCTACGATCTCCAGCGTCGATGGCTGCCGGGTCCTTTGTGGTTTATCGTCAGTGTCGAGCGATCTCTGATCGAGCCGCTCTAGGTAGATCTATATTTTATCAGAGATATCACCAAAACCCTCAACTGTCGCCACAGCTCGTGAGTGCTCTTTGCAGCTCATGCGGCGCCACTAGGATGCGCTGCCGAGAGACCGCTGCTAGCGAGAGCTTAATTGACTGTGTGGCCAAAAAATAAACAAATAACGCAGATGAGCATTTCTACTCGTTAACAGACAGATTACACCCCTCACTCAAAATAAACGCAAAGAAGCAGCAGTGGTGCAGAAAATATCTGCTGACGCAGCCTGCAGCGTGGGGCACCTCGGTGCGAGGGCAAGCGAGCGAGCCAGGTCTGGTGCCGGCCCGGCGCCGGGTCTGGTGCTAGGTCTGGTGCAGGTCTAGAAAACCAGAGCTCTAATATGTAGCTACTTTGGCACAGGAACTTTGCCAACTCGTTGAGGTTGACCTACAGGAGCCGGCCGTGTCCACCTCTTGATCATTGCGTCTGCGTTCAGCACTCAGTTTATCGCCAACAGACACGCTAAGGCGGCGCAGCTCGGCCGAGGAGATGCTTCCCGAGCCCTCGTGGTCAAACACCCTTGAACGCCTGCGCACGTCGGCCCTGCTGTCCAGGGACTTTTGCTCTGGCCATGATGGCCAAAAAACTGGGAAAGTCAATGCCAGCATCAATCCCGGTGCCCACCTGGCTGGATGAGGGCCGCCACGTCGCTCCTGCTGGGGTGTGACTGAGCGCTCTGAGGGCGGTACCGAGCTCGGTAGAGGTGATGTAGCCGTCACCGTCCTTGTCAAACAGGCTAAAAGCCCTTGTAGGCCGAGATTTGCTGGTCGGTGAGCTTCCAGACATTCTAATAAGACGCGACCCACGCGCGTAGCCAGGAGAGGGAGGAAGCCCTGGGCACCCGTGTGCGGTGTCAGCGATCCCGTCTGGCTGGAACCCGCGCTTGACGCTATTGTGGAACATTGAACCTGTGTCATTGAACGGCTGCCTGCGCGGCGTCTCTGGGGCCGCAAACGTGCGCGCGCTTGGTCATGACCGATGTCTTTTCGAGCCCCAGCACCTCCACCGTGCGCCGCAGAATACGCAGCAGGTGCGGGGCAATGCCCACCGTTTCAGCCTCGGTCACATGCCTTTTTTTTCCATTTAGCACCCGGTACATGCACCTCAAACCGCTTGCCCGCGCGGCGCTGCGTTGATTTGGCCGCTTCCTGCTTTACGCTGCAGCTGCTGATGGCTATTTGCCCGATTTTGTTTTATAGTCGGTGACGTGCACCGCCATGCGGTATTTTGCTGGTGCGGGTCTTGATCTGCTGGCCCGGTTGGCGTAGTTTAGGTATTCAGGGTATCGTCATAGTGCCGCGAGTTGGCGAGACATGCAACCATAACTGTTTTACAATTGCTGCTCAGAGAAAACTTGAGCAGCCGCGTCAAATTGCTGTCGCATGGCACATGCGTGCTTTGGGTACAGCGCATTGATGCATTTTCCAAGCGCAAGCAGCGACGAGTTGATGTGTGCGCCCTCATTGAGCAGTTTCCCAGTGTTGTGGGTAGTGCTCGAGGCGCGCTCTGCTGCCGGCCAACCAACAATACTCAGGATATTTCGATTTGAGCTGGCTCCCTGAGCCTTAGAGGCCAGCGTACACGCCGCACAACCCGTAATTGAGTACGGCATGTGAGCGACTACTTGAGCATTGGCATGAGTAGCACTCTGCACGCTGCATATTGCCCTGAACAATTAGGGCTCCTGACCTCGTCGACCGATTCGGGGTGTGCATGCTCACATTGGGCACGTGGACGCCGGATTTGTCCTCGCGAATGGCCAAATCGGTAGCAGACAGCAAATCGCGGATCTTTTTCATTGTAAATCTCGAGACACGACATTGAGGTCGTAGCTGTGGGTGTCTTGGGCCTCGAGTCATGTTAAAGCCTGGGTCACGCGGAAAATCAGACCTGATCCGCGGGAAAATGGAAATTGTGTGCGTTTTGCCGCAGCCGGTCGCTCCATAGGCGAAAATTGTCGCGTTGAACCCGTCAAGCAGGTGGTCGACCATCGCGCCGGCGCTCTCGTCGTACACCTGTTCTTGAGTGGCAGAGCCATCAAAAAACACATGGTCATAACAAAAGTTGTAATTGTCGCGCTTCTCGCCGCGCGACTGTAGCGAGAGCATTTGGTCGTCCACGACTTTGACTAGCGTCCTGTCAGCGGCTGCAAACCACCGCCACAGTTGTGTCTGCGCTCATGAAGTCTGTGTATTCCCACGGCTTGACGCACCCGCACAACGACGCGGATGGCCTCCCATAGTCAAAAGTAAACACCGATGTCAGCCTGTTTGGGAGATATGCAGCTAAATTAAGGTTAAATGGCAAAAGTTGTAAGGGGTTCTACAGTGCATTCTCGTGTTGCTTGAGCACTTTGTTGCAAATTCTTTTGTGGTTCCTGCATATTCCTGCCGGTCGCCCGACAATGCCATACCCCTGTAGCTGAGCTGCGTCTAGCCATTGTGGGGAAAGTGCCGCAGAGCCACTTCTCTTGAGAATCGTGGCACTTTTTTTTTGGAAAAAAAGATTTATTGACTGCAAATTCCTTGCGGATCTCCGACTTTGCCTAATCCTGGCAATACTGTATCCAGTCGGTGATTGTCTCAGCCGCCCGCCTCACGCATGCAGCCACTCAAACAAGAAGAACGACGCAGGGGCAGATGCAAAACTGGTGCTGGGCGACGTGGGAACAAGAAATCAAGTAGCAACTTTTCCAAACTTTATGCAGCAGCCGAGTTGTGTTCGGCACCCATGTATCTGGCAGTCTCCACACTCACCCCTGGGTTCCAAGATGGTAATCTTGTTTCAGCAAGATTGAGCTGATTGTGGCTGTTTTCTAGAGTGTCTTTTGTATTAGGCTAAGGCATATATATCATTAAAAAAAGTTATGCATTGGGGAGTTTTGGAAAATTGTCTCGTGCTTTGTGTAGTAGCTCTGGGTCTATCTACAGAATGTATTCAGAAGGCGAGGCCTGTAGCTGGTCATCATTATGGCCGGCGAGGCAAACCTTCACCATCAGAAGGGCCCAAAAAGCGAAGGGGGCTGTCCCACATCGAGGGTGTCGAAGGGGCTGAGGCGGTTGCCTGTAGGAGTTGCTCTGGCACCCGGCTCAAAAACCTGGTTGAACAACGAGACCACATTGTAAGGCTCGTAAGGCACTAGAGCGGCACTCCAAGTATGTGGGTGGGGCCAACGATAAAGGCAGGAGTCTTCAAAGAGGCTGGGGTCGACGCTCGAGCCGAGCTAAAAGCCCTGCTGAACACCACACAAAACGTCCACCATGCCGCCAGCAACCTCGACAGCAACATAGGCTATAGTAGAAGGCAAATTTCAAAAGCTCCTGTTTAGAAACAGGCTGCACTCGCATAGATGCTTGGCGAGTGCACAATAAATAGCAGGTCAGGGTACGCGAGCTCCTGGTCGGCGTACAACTGGGCTCCACCGCAAGATCAACAAATTCAACCGCAGTAGTGAGCAGCAATTTCCTAATCCAGGGTAGTGACAAAATGCGCAGTTCCATTTCCGCAAATGACGGTGCATGAGAAGGCCGCGCACAAATACCTCAATCTCCTTTGACGGTAGAACTTTGCACTTGTTGTCGAGATACTTTGAGGCAATCCAAAAGCAGACAGCTCCTACGAGTTGGTAGTGTCGGCTACTGATGATCCTGCGAGAGGCGTAGCGCGGTCGAGCACATTGACCGCCAATGAGAAAACCTCGGAGGACAAGCCCAAAGAAATTTGAAATTACAAAGGTCGAGCACGGGGTCTTGCTGGCCCAAGTGTACTCGGGTTGTGTATCCATTGTCTTGATGTTGGGCACTGGCGGGGTCTTCTTTCATAGTATCGACAATATCAAAATAACGTCTTGTAAAGGCGCTCCCAGCGGCTAGATCAACGCAAGAAGTGTCCATTGTGTAAATTGGGGTTTAAGTTGGCGCAAAGAAAAAAAAGTTCAAAGTTGCCAGGTGAGTTGCCAGGGTAATTTATGAGGATCGAAGCAAGGTATCGATCAAGCGGTCGGTGAAGAATAAAGAAGCAAAAAAATCCTTGCTGATGTGATGGGAACAAAAATCAATTGCACTTGTTGGTTGGGTTGAGCTTTGTGTTTTCTCTTTAAAGTGGACTAGTGTGCACTTCGTTAACACAAATAAGTACCAAAGGAATCCCAACCGCATCAGAAGGCAATCAACGCCCGTGAAATTTCACGACACGAGAATGCCCCTTTATATGATTACAACAGTGCGGTACCCTTACATTGAGATCATGCATGCAATCACGCACATGATGCATGGGCTCACACAGCTAAAATAGGTCCTGACTAATATATGGCCATGTTTAGTCCGATGCCGTAGGAGCTCCACAGTAACGCCCGCCACCCTTGCCCTGAGATGTTGAAGATTTGGTTTAAACATATTTAGATGTGGTAGTTTTCAAGCAATCCTTTTCTCATATTTAGGAGTCACGGAACTAGAAAGATTAGATCAGAGTATTGAGATTCAAAGTTCGTCCAGAGGAACCTGTACTTTAGGTGCCAATCAGAGAGGCGGAACATGCAGCTTTTTTCAGGGCTCTGCAGCACCTGCCAGATCAACGGTGCCAGTATGGGCGTATAGTATCTTAATCTCGCCCACAAATTGCACCCGAGTGACTTGCTCTCATTCTGTGCTGAAAAGAATCTCCACCGTGCAGGCCACGCATGGCCAGGTGACGGCTAAAGATGGAAATCGTCCCGGCAACATCACAAACAACTGTATTTCTTCGAGAGTTTGCCTGATAGAATGTGTATTTATCGAGCCAGCCTCATGCGGATAATTTACGTACCAAACGCCCCAAACCTCGTCAGTATGTAAAGCACCCATCCTCCCGCACCACCCAGGAGCTTGGCGCCGGTAATAGGCTTGGTTCTTATCTTGATAATAGAAATGTTGTTACAAACTACATTTCGGCTGCCGAAAGATACTTCATGCACGCGGTACCTGAGATGGTGCCTGCATGCAGGATCAGTTACGCTGAGAGTGATAGGGCGAACGGCGAAATGTACAGCAAGCTGGCGGGGTTTCCGTAGGGAGTACGCTTTCACAAATATTGATGTATGTGTGCCCGAAAACTCCAACTTCTGGGTGGTATGCATGTGATGAAAATTTCACCTTCCCAAATGAGAATACCCCTTAGGTATGGAGACAGCTTTTTTAGTGGGCCAAGACTTTTGCCAAATGGGATATGAGTAGGTGCACAGACGCTGTAAAGTTGTTGTTACACGACCGAGGCAGCGCTCAACGAGCTGTCCAGTCGATTGATCGAGCCTGGCGGCAACAGCGCTATCATAGATTGCCGATTGGGTGCTATCAAGCATGGTATCACACCAGAATCGTCTAATGCAGGCTAAAGTAGAATATTTCCACGTCATTACTGATTGCATCACAGGCGTTGATGTAGAGCCAATCACACCTTGCAGTGAAGCTGATGCATTGAAGCGCATGTCTCGCATGGAGTTAACTTAAACTGTATTCCGTCCCGTGATACGGATTCTGTGAAATGATCTTATACTTTTGATAACAAACTGTGGCCAAGCCCAGTTGCACGATTGGCGTAGAGTTACGCCTAGCATAGCGCCCAATCTTAAACCCAGACGCTGATAATCCCACCGGTGCCAAGACGTTCGCCGAAGGCACGGCCAGATCCTGCAGGCTGCAGTTATCAGTTGTGGCCGGTTTAATTCAAAGATGCATTAAACCCTACACCTCCCGTCACGATTTCCAGGAGCGATGGCGTGGCTGCAGAAGACGCCGCAGGCTCCTCTGCGGCGGGAAACATGCGCGGCGGAGTCTGAATCAAGGGGCCCAGGGCAGACCTGCTAGCAATGATCCACTGGATTGCTTGATGAGGGTCCACCAGCAAATCCATGAGCTGGTTTGAAGGATGCAGGGTGGGGTCTGACACCGCAGGCTCGCATGCAAGGGCGCCTGGCTTGTTTAGCAGTGACATGAGATCATTCTCGGCTTCTCTGGCAGGGCGGACGAGGGCGGCGAGCAAAAGGCTAAGCAAATCGTTTGCAGGCGCACCACTGGCAGCAGCAGGCGGCGCCTGCTGGGTCTGCTGGCTGGCGCTAGATCCTCCGCCTAGAATTGATAACAAGCCGGCACCTTGACCCTTAGCTTGACGCGAAGCCACCAATGTTTGCAAAAGTGAGCTGGGAGGTATGGCGCAGTGCCAGAGCTTTATGAGCGCCGTGGTAGCTCAAGCAAAACAACGGACTACCAACTAAAGCTGCTCCGGCCGACATTTGCGTTTGGAATAGGCCCAGAACCTGCTGGGCATTCTCAATATCGCTGGACTTGTTGCCCTTGATGAGATTAAGCAGGATTGCCGTATCGCTGGTTTGCTTCGCC
Organism: Troides helena; assembly: GCA_029286815.1. NCBI lineage: Eukaryota > Metazoa > Arthropoda > Insecta > Lepidoptera > Papilionidae > Troides > Troides helena. The sequence goes on along the minus strand of JAGSMV010000195.1, from coordinate 1,191 downwards.
GGCTTGGAGCAGGCTGAGGAGATTCTGGCGGCCTCGTCATTGGGGAAACGAGTCTGCGTCCAAAACGTTCTTGAGAGCTTTCCTTTGTTTCAAGTAAGCGGAAGTAGAAGCCAGACCCTTGACTGAAAGATGGCCTGAGGCTGCTCATAAATGGGGCTGCCAAGGTAGTAGTGGTCGTGTTTGTTGTGTGCTTATTGAAGCCAGGCACTTGTGCACCGCGTGCCACCCACTGAGATTTCCTTGCGAGTTTGCGTCTCAAACACAGTGTCTCAATTTGCGCCCCAGGCCCCACGCAAACCTAATGTTCTTGCCTGGCGTGTGACCTCAAAGTAATCTTCCTCCGCCGATGTAGGATCCCATATCAAAACCAGTTTCTTCGCAGAAGCTTCGCGCACGCACAACAATCCCGGGTTCGTTTTGAATTGATCTGCCCTTGGGAAAACCCCAGCTAGAGCCCGCGCCAGCCCTTAACCATTAGCACGCCTCCATTTTCTCATTCAGAATAATACCTCACGCACGGGAATTAGCGATTTGTAGCGAAAGCTCTGGAAGGTGGTAAGAGCCTCAATGGGTCCGGCTGATACTGGTACAGGTAGGGCACGGCAGTGTGAGAAATACGGTCAACAAATGTGCGGCGCTACATTGCTGGTAGCGTGGTTGTGACCAGCAGAAATCCTCGTAGAACCAATGTGCTTCCTCGATTTGGAAAAACAGGCGCTCAGCGGTTGCTCCAGGTCAGCCGGTGGAGCGGTTTACTACAAATCTCACCGACAATCAGCGGCATACGCCAGAAGTCACCAAATGTGTACTGAGGCAGTAACATCACTTTTAGAAGGCGTGCGTTATAGGTATCAGCTGGTTTAGTGGCGCGGGTGTGGCGTGCTGGGTGGCTGCTCTTCGTGGCGGGCTAGCTGACATAAGTTACGGTTGTGGCGTCGTAACGTCCTGATTAAGCAAGCGGTGCATAAGCAGGAATTTACGTGCAGACAGCACCCGCATATGACATGTGGCGGTTGCATACCCTGATTTCGTGTGACTGACTAAACGACCGAATTGCATGCGCGCATGAAGGTTGCATGGATGTACAGATAGCGTCATTTTTCTTGAATTGGCTATAGCGGGGTCCTTTGAGCATTTTGAGGTATAAATTCGAGGTAATTTTCGGGTTAGATGTGCTTATCGCATTGAATA
>JAGSMV010000194.1:0-11988 GCA_029286815.1 Troides helena | reverse complement strand
AGCCCTTAACCATTAGCACGCCTCCATTTCTCATTCAGAATAATACCTCACGCACGGGAATTAGCGATTTGTAGCGAAAGCTCTGGAAGGTGGTAAGAGCCTCAATGGGTCCGGCTGATACTGGTACAGGTAGGGCACGGCAGTGTGAGAAATACGGTCAACAAATGTGCGGCGCTACATTGCTGGTAGCGTGGTTGTGACCAGCAGAAATCCTCGTAGAACCAATGTGCTTCCTCGATTTGGAAAAACAGGCGCTCAGCGGTTGCTCCAGGTCAGCCGGTGGAGCGGTTTACTACAAATCTCACCGACAATCAGCGGCATACGCCAGAAGTCACCAAATGTGTACTGAGGCAGTAACATCACTTTTAGAAGGCGTGCGTTATAGGTATCAGCTGGTTTAGTGGCGCGGGTGTGGCGTGCTGGGTGGCTGCTCTTCGTGGCGGGCTAGCTGACATAAGTTACGGTTGTGGCGTCGTAACGTCCTGATTAAGCAAGCGGTGCATAAGCAGGAATTTACGTGCAGACAGCACCCGCATATGACATGTGGCGGTTGCATACCCTGATTTCGTGTGACTGACTAAACGACCGAATTGCATGCGCGCATGAAGGTTGCATGGATGTACAGATAGCGTCATTTTTCTTGAATTGGCTATAGCGGGGTCCTTTGAGCATTTTGAGGTATAAATTCGAGGTAATTTTCGGGTTAGATGTGCTTATCGCATTGAATACCCTGAACACCTTGCCGTGCGGTGCCGTGCAGTGCAGTGCAGTGCCGTGCCGTGCAGTGCAGTGCCGTGCGGTGCCGTGCAGTGCAGTGCAGTGCGGTGCAGTGCAGTGCAGTGCTGTGCAGTGCAGTGCGGTGCCCAGGTAGTGCCGTGCAGTGCAGTGCCGTGCCGTGCCGTGCAGTGCAGTACGGTGCCGTGCAGTGCCGTGCCGTGCCGTGCAGTGCAGTGCAGTGCAGTGCAGTGCTGTGCGAGTACAGTGCAGTGCCGTGCAGTGCCGTGCAGTGCAGTGCCGCAGTGCCGTGCAGAATTGCCGTGCAGTGCAGTGCCGTACCGTGCAGTGCCGTGCAGTGCATTGCCGTGCAGTGCCGTGCAGTGCCGTGCAGTGCAGTGCAGTGCAGTGCTGTGTAGTGCAGTGCAGTGCCGTGCAGTGCCGTGAGGCGGCAAGCAACCCGTGGCCACCAACTCTCCATTGAACTCTCGCAATAGCAGACAGCACACCTGAACCTGAAACGGCAGGTGATATGTCGGTATGTTGAAATAATAAACGCTGCTAATATTAGAAGTTCCGGTGCGAGGTGGGTCGGGGTAGAGAGGGGTGTGGGGTGGGCTCCATGGGGAAAGTTTGGAATTTACAGGATAAAGAGAAATTCCTAAAAACTCTGAATTTTTCACATATTTTTTTAATAAATTAACCTGCCGGCCGCCGCCCTGGAATCTGAACCCTCCCAAGATATTTAATTAAGTAATATCAAATCCATGGTTATCCGGAGCGCAGGCCGCGTGCGCAGGTAACTTAGCGATATTTGCCACCTGGAGGTATTCAGCCGTAGTAAGCACCAATACTTATCGTATTCGCCAACTTAGCGTAAAGCCTTACAAGCGACACTTAATCATTATCAATGAAAGAAAAAAAGGGGTAAGTTTCAGGATTATGTGATATCAAGGTAGGATAACTTTCTAGTTGTTTAAAAGTGTCGTGCTGCGCGGACGAAGGGGGCGCACTCGCGGAATCATCATAACGTTAATAATTGTTAACAGCACTGTACACAGCAATTAAAGATTTATAAGTAGCGTATGCTTCACAATTATAGCAGATATTCTACTTTCAGTGAGACTGCGCTGTTCAGCGTCGACTGCTTCTACAGCAGCACCGCGCCGCCGCGCCGCCGCGCCGCCATCGACTCCCGCCGGAGCGGCGGCCGGACGGGGCTCACTACTATCTAAGTGATGTGTATTTTATAAAAGGATCAGTCAGACAAACATTTGTGGTTCCAATATTATAAATTGTATTTTTTATCTTGTTTTTAATGGTTTATTAAATGTGTCGGTGTGAATCCGTCCCTGTCTCTTCAACACCATACCTGCCTTTTTTTTTTTTTTTTTTTTTGATATCGGTGGTGGAAATGCTGTTACCGCATACCCAGCGTCCTTTGCAGGGGACGCCGGGTTATGTGGAGACTCCGGGGCCACTGAGATGTTGTGCGTGACCATACCCACTAAAACCACCACCGCTTGTCCCGCCATACGCATACTGGAGACGCCCGGGTTTCCAGTCAAGCAACTCTCCGGGCGCCTCGTATAAACTCCTCCTGGTGGGTTGCCCGCGGGGAGCAAGGCACCTGCCGTCCCGTACCGGCCTCGCGGGTTCGGCACGCAGGCCCCGACCCCACAGACGACCGCGCGCGCCCGAGACCGGGGCGCACGCCCGGCCGCCGCCACTCCCGTGAAGGAGGTGGGCGGCGGCGCTATCTAGACTGCCCCACTTCGACGAGGGAGGGACAAAAACAAGAACTCCCGGGACACACCCCAGGGGAAACACGACAAAAGGCCCAAGGGCCACGCCCTAATCAGCGAAAGGCCACTTCACACCGTGCCGGCTAGGGCCCGTCGCTCGGCAGGAGAAGCCGGAGACGGCGTGGTTCTGCCGCCGCGCTCTCCCGCCGGCCCACCGCCTGCAGGTGCGGCAGCGACGTCGGCCTCCCTCGTGCGCTCGGCGGCCTCCTTCTGACTTGCACATCACTGCGCCGCCAGAAGAGGCCACCGCCAGCTCAAAGACCTCTCGCTACCTTGCTCAACATACGATCGATTAAGGTCGGCAGCGAGAGGTCACTGCCGACTGCGCGACGAGGGCGTGGCGTGCGGCCCCCATGCCGAGCACTCCGCCAGGTGTGGTGCGCCGTGTCAATCGGCGCACCACACTTTCCTCGGCACATCTTTGCGTCATCTCTCTACGAAACCACCTGGTGCAGGTGCTTTGCCGAAACATCCATGGCCTGTCAGCACCTGCACCAGGTGGAACGTCAAAACCCCGGCTGCCGCCGGCTCATCCACCGGGACAGGTGGGGCCTGATGGCCCACCTCCACCGTGTCCCGGCCGGCGGCGGGGTTACTAACTCCGTCTCCACCGCGGATCAGGGCGTCATGGGCAACGCGCCTGATCGGCGGACCGTGGCCGGGTCCGGCCGACGCCTCTCCGGCATCCCGCGGGAAGGGTACACTTCCGCGAGCGACTGCGCCTGGCGATGCCAAGGCGCATCGCCCGCGAGAAGCGTACCCGCCGTCCAGGACACCGTACGGTACGCCCAAAACGAGCTCGGACCGCCAGGATACGGTGGGCCCTCTCCAACACGGGCCCGTTCTGGCGATCTCGCACATATCCACCCTTCCTGAGCGCACCGTACAGTGCCATACTCGCAGGATGCCAGAGTACAGGCACCGACTGCGTGTTGGCCCCCGACAGCATTGTGGGCAGCAATCTGCCCAGCACAGCAGCCCGGTGGCGGTGAGCTTCGGGAGAAGCCGTTCGAGGTGCTCTCAGCTCCATCGCCCCGTCAGAGGTGAGCCCCTAAATACTTAGGGCTCCCCGCACTGGGACCTCTCGCCCCGGACTGGCGGGGATGATCCCGCGCCGAGGGTGCGGACCTGCGGGGTCCGTGGAAGAAGGGAGGGCCTCCGTCTTCGTGACGAGAACCCTCCAGACCAGCTGCTCGATCCGGTCCACTACCAGCGACGTGCTAGTGGCGGCGGACAGGCAACACTCGTCGCTAACTTTCCTCCCGGGCCGAGACGAGGTGTCGTCCGCGTAGCGCCAGTACCCTCGTCCGGGGAGGACCGGCTGCCGCAGCAGCCAGTCGTACGCGAGGTTCCACAGCAGGGGCCCAAGACCGACCCCTGTGGAACCCCGCTCTCCACGCGCCGCCGATGGTCGCCCAGCATCGCCCAGACGATCGTCCCTGTCGCCCAGGTACGCCCCAACAGCCCGACCATGTGAAGCCGGAAACTCCAGCGCCCCTGATCGTCGCGAATGGCGAGGCTGTTGAAGGCGTTCTCGATATCTAAGGATACCCCCAGGACCACCTCGCCGTCGCGAAGGCCTCCAGACCAGAGAGGCCGCTTCAGGTCGGCAGGGCGTCCAACGTGGATCGCCCTGCCCGAAAGTATACTGAGCCTCATGGAGGCCCGGTCCCTATCTCGGCGAGATGCCGAACGAGACAGCCGGCCAAGATCTTCTCCCGAAGACCTTACCCGCCTCGTCAGAAGGACGATCGGTCTGTACGCGGAAGGGGGAGTCAGGTCACGGTCCCCTTCCGCAGCAGGCAAAGCCTGCCCGTCTTCCAACGCTCCGAGACTGTACGCGCCGAATGCGGGCGTCGTACAGTCCCGGGAAGTTCCTCGCACAGGTGACTGGCGGCCCACAGGGGGCCCTCGATGGGACCCCGTCGGGTCCTGGAGCCGTGCGTCGACCCCGGAGACGATCCAGGGGCCACGTCAGCTCCTCTTCCGTCGGGGAGGGACCTCTCTGTGGCCCGCCGCGGGGGGCGGTGGTGGGCATAGCCGGGGGGCTGGAGATGACTCGGCCCGGGAACAACCGATCCACTACCCTTGGAGGAAGTCCGGGTCAGGGCCTCCGTTAAGGGGCGCCGCCGCCGACTTCTTCCGTGCCGTCTTGAACGGGCGCCCCCATGGATGTCGACCCCTGCCAGTAGTTCCTCCCAGACGGGGTCTTCGCCCGGACTATGGCGAGCCACCGGGGATGTACTGACTCGCATACTGACCCTGCGGCGCTCATCCTCCCCGTCACCTGCGTGCGCCGACGCCGACAACGCTGCGGTGCCCGGCGACGAGCCTGGAGCCGCCGCCAGGCCGAGCTCCTCGACCACCAGTACGGCTGGCGGCGGTCCGCGGGACGTCGCCGCATCTAGGCATGGCCGCATCGCACACCTCCTGAAAGGCGCTGTGGATGCGACCTTCCAGCTCGTCGACGCCGACGTCGTCACGAGCCTCGGGGCATGTTCCATCTCTGGAACAGCGCCGCCTCCTCAGCTTGAGCTCCTTGTCGAACTTGCCGAGGACAACGGGGAAGTGGAACCCGGGGCGCGATGATGTTGCGCGCGCCCCTGAGGAGAAACCTCGAACCTATATCGGTGATCCGATGAGTCTCCACCTCCTCTACCACCCGCCAATTTGCCACGGCGCGCGAGCATCGGTGAGAACAAGGAGAGTCCACGATGGACCCCCGACCCTCGCACGTGAGCGCGTTTCCCTCGTTGAGGAGGCTCGGGCCGGGGAGAGCAGTGCCCATTCCTCCAGCTGCTCTCCCTCGCGTCGGTGGTGGTGCCGCCCAGAGCGAAGACTTGGCGTTAAGTCGCCGAGGACCAATATCTCCTCGGTGACAACCTGCCCGCGGCGGCCTGACAGAGTCGAGAAACACTCGAACTCTGCCAGGGATCGGTTGGGGAAAGTACACCCCGATGACAGCGTGCCTCCCCAGCCTGCCGCCGCGTAGCCGTGCCCCTCTCTGAGTGACTTGAAGGGGGGCAGGCGCCCTTCTCGCCAGCACCGCCACCGTGCCGTCCAGGTCCCCAACCCAGGATGATTGGGCGAGATCCTGTACGGCTCTGATGCGCCAATGGCATCCCCTCCGCCAACGACTGCAGGAACAGAGTCTGACGCTGGCGGAGTGGTTGAGCTCGCCTGCAGGAGTGAGATGTGGGCCATCAGTGAGTATTGGCCGTGATTTCCACCTCACCGCCTGTCTCCGCGACGCGAAGGTGTCCCCGACGCAGCCTTTCCCTTGACCTTGGGGAGACAAGTTCTCCCCATCAAAATCAGTTGGACTTCCGACCAAGAGTCGGCTGGAGCCAGACATCGGAACTCCGACTGGCACTCGCCGGCCTGTGACCCACCTTCCCGCATCGGAAGCACAGATCCCTCCGACATTTGGGGATGGGCGTAGAGGAGGTGTGCCCGATCGCCATGCGGTTGAAGCAGCGCAAGGCGCTGCTCCAGAAACCACGATCACGGCCGAGTCCCGCCGACCAGGACGCATCTCCGCCAGCGGCTTCGCGGCGGCGACGGACGTTGCGATGGTGGTGCCCGTCCCCGGGCCCGTCACTTACGGACTGGGCCTTCACCTGCCCGGCTGGGCAGCCCGTTTACTGCGACGACCGCAGCCTCGACCGTCTCTTTGGTGGCTGAGTCGTCCGGCTAAGATGCCGCAGACGGTTTTGACCGGCCGGACGACGTCAGCCACCCAGCTAGCAGAAGTCTTCATCTTCTCCGCCAGCTGGTCGCGGCGGCCGTGGCCGTGGCTGGCACCCAGCTCGAACAGGCGGGCCCCGCCATGGTGCGCCACGCACCCGCGCCCGGCCCATGAGGCCCAAGTCCTCGAGGGCGGACGTCTTCACCAGGGAGCTCATGACCTCCCGGTGCCCCTCGGCCACCACCTCGGGCACCAGCCTGACTATAACTGCAGCCGTCTTGGGCCCGGCGCAAGCCTGGGCCTTCTTGGCGGGGGCCGCCTTCTCGGCGGGGGCCGCCTTCATGCTGAGGGCCGCCTTCTTGGCGGCTGGCCCCGCCTTCGGCCGACCACCTTCACCCACGAGCCTCCTCCGTGGAGGGCCGGGCAGCGGCACCGTATTCCTCCATCTCTCCCTCAGCCGAGGATGTTGTTGTTGGCTGAGGGCGGGAGGTCGAGGCCTTCATCGGCGCCCGGCGAGGTAGTGGTGCAGCGCCAGCGCCTGTCAGGCGCCGGCATATCGGGGAGCGCCGAGGCGCCGCCGGCCGAGTCGTAACCGAGTGGCCGCGTCCGCAGGCGCGAAGGCCCGCAGATGGAATTGCCACCCGTGCGCTCTCTATCCGCCGCCAAAGGCGGACGGATGGGGAGCTGGAAGCAGGCGGTCTTCCAGCCCGGCGGCGACCCTCGATCATCCGCGCCGCGGCAGGCATCCGTTCGGATGCCCGCTCCACGGCCGCGTTGATGAGGCCGCGAAATCACCGGCTCAGGAGGAGGAGGACGAGCCGGAGCCTCTGCTGGCACAGGCCCCGCCCCGGTGCGCAGTGCCGCCACCTGCTGGCTGAGCTCCTCGTTGAGACTTTTGAGGCGAGGCTCACGCCATGATCCACCTCCGTCTCCAGGCGACGATTGTCGCAGACGGAGGACGCTCGAGTCGCGCCGCCAGGGCTACCACCGCCTCCCTGATGATGGAAGGGACGGCCTGTTTCAACCTCTTCTGGAAGCCGCCGGACAGAGATTTGCTCGTCTTACAGACGAGCGGATAATCGCCGGCAGCTCCTCCCACCTCATGACCAGCTCCACGGTGGCGGTCATTTCTCTGAAACGGTCTTCCGTTTCACGGACCGGCCGTCGTCGCCCTCCAGCAGGCAGCCCCGGCTTGCGGAACCGATCGGTGTCACGATCGCCTGGAAGGTGGCTACCTCCCGCAGGCGACCGGTCCTGCTGGGGATCCCGCCGCTCACCCCACTCTCCGGGGCAGGCGGCTCCCCCAGAGGAGTCTACGCCTCGCGACGATCCCACCTCCTCCCCTGCGGGACGTCGACCTTGCCATCCCGGAGTCGGTCCTCGCGGCCACCGACCTCGCCCCCTCCCGATCAGGGAGGCCCTTCGCCTCCCGCCCTTCACGGGCACCGCGTCCCTCCCCGCCCGTCGCAGGCACCACACCCCCGCCCATATCGGGTGACGTCACCGCCGACCTCAAGGGGCAAACCCTGAAGTTGGACCCTTAAAACTTTTTATTTTCAGAGAATTCATTTAGATCCCACGAGTCACGGGTAGTGAGGTCCACCATCGACAGGGCCGTGTTGCCTCGGTAAGCCTAGATGTCGCGTCCCGGGGGAATTCGGCAGGTCCCCTGTCGGGGGTCCACCAGTAGAACTGGACTCCCCTCCAGCCATGCACGCCACTCACGCTGCGTCGCCGCTTGAGTTGGGGTAGTTTTTTATAGAGGTTTTCCTCCTCGCGCCCGGGCAGTTAAGCCAGGGCCTCGGTCCCGATGTGACCGCGAGACATGACCACGACATCACACGGGATTACGACCGACGGTGGCGGCAGGAAGACCCACCGCCAGCCCGGGGCGGGGTAAGTGCACCGAGCCCGCCGTCGACTCTCCACTGTGCCTTCTGATAGTCAGAGGGGACGCGCGGAGAACCCCTCCGCAGGTTATCCGGCTGTCGGATTGATATTAGCCGTCGGTTGCCCTATGCCGAGGCATAGAGCAGCTGCGGTTGCCAGAGTACACCAGTCCCAGAAGATGCCCTTATCCCGGACCGAAGTCCGAGGCAGCTTCATCCCCGGGCACACGAGGTTATCCGACCCGGTACTAACACCATACCTGCCTGACATCCACACCACCCACCACTGTTAACCGCAGGACCGGCGGGTCCCCGCGCCTCTACCGCATCCTGGTGATCGAGAAGGAGGTGTCGCGGGAATTTATTTCAATGTAATCTCTCTGCGCCAGAGTTGAGAACAAAATTTAACGCGCGAGGTGGGCGCCGGTTGGTGGTGGGCGAGATTCACCCCGCCCGCCCGCGCCCGCGCCGCCGCTACGAGTTCGTTTTCACTTTTTCGTCGCGGCGAAAGTGTTCACGTCTGCGGCGGGAACTTGGAATACCGGTGACGCCGCCGGTCAGCCAGGGCGCGCCGCTTGCTGCTGCTGCCGGTTCGCTGCATTCCTATCCCCAGGAAAGCGCGCTTTACAAGCGAAGCTGCGCAACAGGCTCAGCGCTGGTCACACAGCACCGCGTCCTCTACATTATTTAATTGTTTATACCAATAACCTCCTGATCCTGTGAACTACACGGTATTTATTCACCGCGGCATAGCTTGGTGTAATAGCCCTACTTCAGGAATGTATCATCATTGAAATAAAAGAAATCAACAAATAGATAATAACGTGTTGACATTACAAGTGAGCTGTTGGAAACTCTGCTGCCCAGTCAAAGTTACAGTGTGGTATTTTGAATTATTGCTTTTGCGCAGCTCCACTCTGTTGTAACAATAACGAATTTAGGATTGTCCGTGGAAGCAAAGTTCTTGAGAGAAGTTTCTCTGGAACTTATCATTCTGAATCCGGCCTCTAATGTGTTAATGTGAACTTGTTCGAGGGACTTGTTGTTACGGACTAACTGCAGCGAGCTTCTGAAGCTTCAGGCTGCACCCGACCCTTTTTTTTTTTGATATCGGTGGTGGAAATGCTGTTACCGCATACCCAGCGTCCTTTTTCAGGGGACGCCGGGTTATGTGGGGGCTCAGGGCCACTGAGATGTTGTGCGTGACCCCCATACCCACTAAAACCACCACCGCTTGTCCCGCAATACGCGTACTGGAGACGCCCGGGTTTCAGCCAACCTCCGGGCGCCTCCGCGTATAAACCTCCTCTGGTGGATGCCGCGGGGGCAAAGGCACCCACCTGCCGTCCATCACCGGCCCCTCGCCCCGGGACCCCGGAACGTTGAGCCCCGGCCCCACCCGCCTCAGACGACCGCGCGCGCGCCCAAGACGGGCTGCGCCCGGCCACCGCCTTCCCGTGAAGGGTGGGCGGCGGCACTCATCCTCCAGACTCCCCACTTCGACGAGGGAGGGACCGCTCAAGACTCCCCGGGGACGCACCCCCAGGGGAAGCGATAAGGCCCAAGGGCCACGCCCACATGGCCCGAAGGCCCCTCACACCGTGCCCGGCTGAGGGGCCCGTCGCTCACGGCCCGGGAGGAAGCGGACGGCGTGGTTCTGCCGCCGCGCTCTCCCGCCGGCCCGCCGCCGCCTGCAGGTGCGGCAGCGGCGTCGGCCTCCCTCGTGCGCTCGGCGGCCTCCTTCTGACGCATCACTGCGCGCCGCAGGAGACCACCGCCTTCAAGACCTCGCTGCTCAACATATGATCGATTACAGTCGGCAGCGAGAGGTCACTGCCGACTTGCTGACTGAGGGCGTGGCGCTGCGGCCCATGCCGGGGCTACTCCGCCAGAGTGTGGTGCGCCGTCAATCCCGGCGCACCACATCGGCCCATTATTGTGTCATCGCTCTCTACGAGCCACCTGGTGCAGGTACTTGCCAGAAACATCCATGGCCTGTCAGCACCTGCACCAGGTGAACGTCAAACCTTCCATGCCGCCGGCTCATCCACCGGGACAGGTGGGGCCTGATGGCCTCCACCGTGTCCCGGCCGGCGGCAGGGTTTACCTAACTCCGTCTCCACACACCGGCGCCGGATCAGGGCGTCATGGGCTTAACGCGCTGATCCGGCGGACCGTGGCGGGTCAGGCCGACGTAACTCTCCGGCATCCCGCGGAAGAGTTACACTTCCGCGAGCGACTGCGCCTGTAGATGCCAAGGCGCATCGGCCGCGAAGCTGTCCGCCGCCGTCAGGACCTGTTACAGTACGCCCGACAGGCTCGGACCGCCAGGATACGTTGGGCCCTCTTCAGCACCGGGCCCGTTCCTGGCGGTCTCGCACTATCACCCATGCAGGCGCACCGTACCGGTGCCGCTCTCCGCAGGATGCCAGGTATAGGCGCCGACACAAATGACCGGCCCCCGACATTGGGCAGCAATCTGCCCAGCAGCGGTGGCGGTGAGCTTCGGGAAAGCCGTTCGAAGTGCTCTCGAAGCTCCATCGCCCGTCCAGAGTGAGCCCCTAATACTTGAAGCTCCCCGCGCACTGGACCCTCTCGCCCCGGACGGGGATGATCGCGCCCGGGGTGGACCCCTGCGGGGTCCGTGGAAAGAAGGAGGGCCTCCGTCTTCGTGACGGAGACCTGGAACCCAACTGCTCGATCGGTCCACTACCAGCGACGTGCTAGTGGCGGCCAGACGAGCAACCTCGTCGTAACTCCTCCCCGGGCGGGAGCAAAGGTGTCGTCCGCGTAGCATAGTACCCTCGTCCGGGGAGGACCATTTCACCACCTGTAGCCAGTCGTACCGCGGAGTTCACAGCAGGGGCCCAAGACCGACCCCTGTGGAACCCCGCTCTCCACGCGCCGCCGATGTAATTCGCCGCTGCCATCAGCAGACGATCGTCGTCCTGTCCTTGAGTACGCCCCCAGCAGCCCGGCCATGTAGGGGGAAGCCAGAAAAAACTCCAGCGCCCCTGATCGTCGCGAATGGCAGGCTGTTGAGAGCGTTCCAAATATCTAAGGATACCCCAGGACCACCTCGCCATGCCGAAGGCCTCCAGACAGAGGCCCTTCAGGTCGAGCAGGGCGTCAGCGTGGATCGCCTTGCCGAAATCCGTACTGGGCCTCATGGGCCCGGTCCCCTCGGCGAGGTGCCGAACGAACGGCCGGCCAGATCTTCTCGAAGACCTTACCCGCCTCGTCAGGACGATCGGTCTGTACGCGGAAGGGGAGTCGGGGTCACGGTCCTTCACAGCAGGCAAAGCCTGCCCGTCTTCAACGCTCCGGGAACTGTACGCGCCGAATGCGGGCGTCGTACGGTCCCGGAAACTCGCACCAGGTGACTGGCAGCCGCAGGGGCCCTCGATGGGACCCCGTCGAGGTCTTGGAGCAAACGTCGACCCCGGAGACGATCAGGAGCCACGATCAGCTCCTCTTCCGTCAGGGGAGGGACCTCCTCTGTGGCCGCCGCGGGGCGGTGGTGGACATAACCGGGGGCTGGAATGACGCGTCAGCCCCGGGAACAACCGATCCACTACCCCTTGGAGAAGTGGCTGCACCCCGACCCGCCCCGACCCGCCCGCCCGTGCGTAATCACACAGTTACCGTTTCTTGGCTCGGTAATCTCGTTATCTGGAGAAGCACGACAACTCATGCCAATAACGCCTTACTTGTTCCGTGTTCTGTCCCGCACTGCAGCATACCGTCACTTTCTATATATATATATAAATGATATCATCATTAGTCGAAACACGTCTACTGCTGGACATAGGCCTCTACCAAAATTTACATACAAACAGCATGGCTTCCGTTACCGCTGGGCATTAGGTACTGTTGTGTAGAGGTTCATATA
>JAGSMV010000193.1:0-22460 GCA_029286815.1 Troides helena | reverse complement strand
CTAACCTAACCCAACCTAACCTAACCTAACCTAACCTAACCTAACCTAACCTAACCTAACCTAACCTAACCTAACCTAACCTAACCTAACCCAACCTAACCTAACCTAACCTAACCTAACCTAACCTAACCTAACCTAACCTAACCTAACCTAACCTAACCTAACCTAACCTAACCTAACCTAACCTAACCCAACCTAACCTAACCTAACCTAACCTAACCCAACCTAACCTAACCTAACCTAACCCAACCTAACCTAACCTAACCCAACCTAACCTAACCTAACCTAACCCAACCTAACCTAACCTAACCTAACCTAACCTAACCTAACCTAACCTAACCTAACCTAACCTAACCTAACCTAACCTAACCTAACCTAACCTAACCTAACCTAACCTAACCTAACCTAACCTAACCTAACCTAACCTAACCTAACCTAACCTAACCTAACCTAACCTAACCTAACCTAACCTAACCTAACCTTTTTTTTTTTTTGTTTTCGCTGGGGAATGCAGTTACGCATATCACCGGCCTCGAAGAAGCCGATGATTATGTGGGACTCGGGACCGTGAAGCGGTGCCCCATACCCACTAAACCCCAGCGGCGCTCTGCTTGCCGCTTGAAATAGAGCCACGGGAACGCGTTAGCATACCTCCGTGACTCTACCAGCGGTTGCCCTGTGTGTTAGGCTCTCTTCGGGGAGGATTTGATATCGATCCCCTCAACTACATCGGGACATGCCGGAACACGCGGCACGTCTTACGCTCAGGACGCAATTCGCGGACGACGACAGTCCCAAAGTCGTCGCCATGCGACCCTTGTTAGGGCGGCTGGTATCGTTGCCTGCCCCTCGGAGCTCTGTTGTGGGTGAGGCCTCGGCCTCCCTCATACGTTCCGCTTCTTCTTTTCGACGCATTACGCCTTCAGCAAAGGAGGCGGCCGCGTTCCACTTATCTTCGCTGTCAACCATCGATCTTATGAGAGTCGGCAGCGAAAGGTCTACTCCTAAAGTAGCAGATAGCGCTTGACGCTCTTCTGCCCACGCCGGGCATTCTTCCAGCGTGTGTTGCCCTGTATCCCGGTCAGAGCCACAGTGGTGGCAGGCCGGGGTCGATTCGATGTTCAACACCTCGCACAGGTATCGGCCGAAACATCCGTGTCCCGTCAATAGCTGTGTGAGGCGGAACGTGAGCGCACCGCCAGGCCGCTCAACCCACTCCCGCAGCACTGGCTGCATAGCTGTGAGCAGCTCTATGCTCACTTGTGGACTTTCAAGTCGCACTGCCCAAGAGCAAAGGGCGTTATCCCTGGCGACCTGTCTCCACCGGCGCACTTCTTCTGGTGCCGGTCTAGACCCCTCCTCGCGTACACGCGCACAGCGTCTGTGCACGTCGGCCAGAGCTCTAGCCTCTAGGTCCCAAGGGATGCTGCCCGCGAGAGCGCACGCCGCGTCCCTGGAGACCGTACGGTATCCGCGAATGACTCTGATGGCCATTATACGTTGCAACCTGCCCAACACGAGTCGGTTGTGAGTGGATAAATCTTCCACCCACACAGGTGCTCCGTACATGACCATCGAGCGAATCACCCCAAGTACAGGTGCCGGCATGCTAGCGACGGCCCACCCATATTTGGCAGCAGCCAAGCGAGACTCGCAGCGGACTTCTTCACCCTTTCAAACAGCCAGGTGAAGTGCTGTCTGAAAGTCCATCTGCTGTCGAGGATCAGGCCGAGGTACGACAGCGTCGACCCGACCTTGATCCTCGTCCCTCCCACTTCGATGGACATGTCCGGCGGCGGAGCGTTTCTGGGACCGTGGAAGGTAATGGCCTCTGACTTTGCCAGGGCTACCTCCAGTCCCAGAGCTCGTATGCGCCGGACGACCTGTGCTACCGCTGCGGTTGCCAGGATTCCAGCCTGTCGGTGCGACTGTGCGCAGGCAACGACTAAGGTATCATCCGCGTAGCAGATGAGGTGCACTCCACGGAGATTGGCGCCACGAAGAACCCAGTCGTATCCGATGTTCCACAGGAGGGGCCCTAAAGCAGACCCCTGCGGAACACCACACACGACCTCCCTCGTGCGCCACCCCTCCTGCGTCGGGTAGCTGACCGCGCGCGCCGAGAGGTAGTCAGCTACTACCCTCTGCAGGTACCGTGGCACGGCATGATACCTTAGCCCCTCGCGTATTGTTTCCCAGGGCAGAGAGTTGAATGCGTTGGATATGTCGAGTGACACCGCAACAACAACTCCACCCCGGGACACCTCCGTCTCTACTATCGCCCGGACTTGCCCGATCGCACCGATCGTAGACCGCCCCGGACGAAACCCAAACTGGTGGTCGCTCAGGCTCGGACCCACGTCTGCCATGTGCCGTGCCAGACGAGCAACGATCACACGCTCGAGAAGCTTGCCTACCTCGTCGAGCAGGACTATAGGGCGATAGGCCGAAGGTTGGTCTTCCGGCCGGCCCTCCTTTCTCAGCAGTACAAGCTTCCCCGTCTTCCACCTAGTCGGGAAACGGCCCTGCCTCAGGCACTCTGAGAACACATGAAGTAGGTGTTCATCCGATTCTCTCAAAGATAGCACCCAAGCACGACCCGGTATGCCATCGAGACCCGGGGCACCATCTTTGAGAGACATTTTGTGCACCGCCACACCCAGTTCTTCCGGCGACACTGGCGGCACTTCCTCGTCCGACCCACTGGCAGCTGCGGGTGACACCATAGCTGGTGGGGTCCACTTTCCTCTTAACGGAAACAGAGAAGAGACCACGCGCTCTCTCAACTCTGGTCCGAGACTTGTCGTGAGCGGCGAGGCGGCCGGGCGGAGCTTATTCCGCACCCATTTGTAGGGCCTACCCCACGGGTCACGCTCAAGGGACGCGATAAATTCCTTCCAGGCCTCGGTCTTTGCCTGTCGAATGCCATCCCGCAGAGCTCGACGAGCGGAACGGTAGGCATCGTAGGCAGCGTCCTGAGCCTCATTGAGGACACCGGTTTTCCTCCTGCGCAGCCTTGTGTACTGGCGACGCGCCGCGATGCACGACTCTCGCAGCAACTGCAGCTCGGGGCGCCACCAATAGGAGCGTCGTCGAGGCGCAGGAGGGCCCACTCTCGGCATGGATGCGTCGCACACCTGGGTCATCGTCTGGCCTAACCAATCCGCCAGGCTGTCCACATCCGTCCCGGAATGAAGCGGAACCCAGGACTGGACAATCGCTGCCTCTTTCAGCAACTCTCTGTCCAGTCTACTCAAGGCCCATCTGGGGCCGCACCGAGCCCGAGCCGAGCTCGGCGGGCTCCTTGGCGATTCCGCAGAGACGTTGAAGCGAATATATCGATGGTCCGATAACGTCTCCACTTCCTCGAGGACCCGCCAGTCCACTATTCTGCGCGCAACGGTGGGGCTCGCGAGAGTGAGGTCCACGATGGACCCGCCTCGCTGCCTCACGCATGTGTCGACGCTGCCGCGGTTGAGCATCGTCATCCCGGACTCCACCATCCAGTCCTGCAGAACGTCACCCCTAGCATCCGTCGACGGGGAGCCCCATAGCGTGGATTTCGCGTTGAAGTCCCCGGCGACGAGTACAGGTTGTGAGACCCCACCAAGGAAGGCGCCCAGTCTCACAAGGAACGTCTCGAATTCGGTTAGGGATCTATTCGGAGAGAAATAGACCCCCACCACCATGAGACCGCCGACGATGGAGGCGACGAAGTCTTGGCACTTGATGGTGCGACTTGTCGACACTCCAGGACCCAAGACCAGGGCGGTTGAGGACCCCGCGTCACCTATCCAGTTGTTGCCGGATGGCACACGATAAGGCTCCGCTACCACAGCGACATCGATCGACCACTGCGCCATGGACTGGATCAGTAGGTCCTGTGCCTGGGCGCAGTGGTTCAAGTTGACCTGCAACATACGTAGTGGAGCCATCACGGAGAGGCCGTATTGGTGTCCGTCTCGGCCGCAGGAGCTATGACCACCGAGTTGGGTGGTGGAGGCTTCTGGGATGTATTGCCCCTAGGGGCACCCACCTTCTTCTTCCGGCTGGACTTGTGACAGGCATCACTGCCCACACGGTGTTCAGCCGGTTTTCCACGTGCGGCACAGACCGCGCAGTGAGGTTTCCCTGCACATTGCGCGGATTTGTGGCCAGCCTGGCCGCAGCGGAAACACAGCTCGCTGCGGTCTGTCTCGCAGGTGCACTTGGCACGAGCGTGGCCTGTCTCCTGACACCGGAAGCACAGCATTGGTCGAGCGGGCAGCAGCGTGACATTCGCCAGTGTCCATCCAACCAGTAGCCTCTTACCGGTCGCAACCTTGTGCGCACCCTCAACGGGGCATCTCACCCAGGCGGTGCCGAGACCTCTCCTGTCTCGGCGAATATCACCTACCTTGATAGACTCTGGTGGGCACAGCGCAACTGTGGAGACAGCACTAGCGATCTCGTCCGCTGTTGCCGAGTCATCAAGACCACTGATACGCAGCCCCGCGCACTTTTGTGGACGAGAGATGCGTACATCTTGCTCCCCGAGAACCTCCCTGAGTTTATTCGCCAGCGCGTCAGCCTTTACTTGACTGTCCGCACCAGTAACTTCAAGGATACGAGCCCCCGTTACCGCCGATCTAAAACGGACCGCCGATATCTCGAGAGCAGTCAGTTTCATTCTTTGCTTTGCGTCAGCGAGGACACCAGCATATGTCATTCCATTTTAACAGCGCCAGGCTGCAGCGAGATTACTACAGCGGCTGTTTTAGGGGCACGCAATTTGTATCGCTGCCTCCTTGTTTCCTTCGTCTTCTTTGCCTTGGATTTTCTTCCTCCAGGCCCAACCACTGTCCATTCTACCTGATTGGTAGGCGCTCTCTTTTCCGTAAGAGGGCGTTTCGATGCCGGGTCGCCCGCTTCTTTGCGCTTTGGAGCTCTTCTCCTCGGCGCTGGATTAGCCGGTGGCATCAATGTCGTCACTTCTCTTTGTCCAGGCTGTGGTAGTTGAGCCGGTTGTGGCTGAGCCTGTGGCTCCCGCTGTGATGTCGCATCATCCCGCCTACTTCCAGCTGACATCGATGGGCGGGGACGCGACTCAAGGAGAAGACGGGCCTCGAGGCTCTCTAACCGAGCGTCCATCCGGGCGCTCGATTGCGTCACAGCCTCGCGGACGGCTCGCTGCAGTAGCTCTTCAAAGTCTACTGCTGCCGCGGGTGCAGGGATAGCCTGCGAGTTTGCGCTGGCCATCTCCCGTCTCAACTCGGCGATCTCTCTTTTGACCTGTTCTAGGTCTTTGGACAGGCGCGCGTTTTCTGCCTCTAGCAGCTTTGTCTCTTCGGATGTATTCCTCCGAAGAAGCATCGCTGTCGCCTCGCTTATCGCGGCGGAAGCCTCTTTCAACGCCTTTATTGATGTTCCTTTAGGTTTTGAGCTCTTGGCCACTCCGGCGATTGTGGCCAAGCATCATCCATCACCACGATACAAATACATATCATCCATCACCACGATACAAATACATATCATCCATCACCACGATACAAATACATATCATCCATCACCACGATACAAATACATATCATCCATCACCACGATACAAATACATATCATCCATCACCACGATACAAATACATATCATCCATCACCACGATACAAATACATATCATCCATCACCACGATACAAATACATATCATCCATCACCACGATACAAATACATATCATCCATCACCACGATACAAATACATATCATCCATCACCACGATACAAATACATATCATCCATCACCACGATACAAATACATATCATCCATCACCACGATACAAATACATATCATCCATCACCACGATACAAATACATATCATCCATCACCACGATACAAATACATATCATCCATCACCACGATACAAATACATATCATCCATCACCACGATACAAATACATATCATCCATCACCACGATACAAATACATATCATCCATCACCACGATACAAATACATATCATCCATCACCACGATACAAATACATATCATCCATCACCACGATACAAATACATATCATCCATCACCACGATACAAATACATATCATCCATCACCACGATACAAATACATATCATCCATCACCACGATACAAATACATATCATCCATCACCACGATACAAATACATATCATCCATCACCACGATACAAATACATATCATCCATCACCACGATACAAATACATATCATCCATCACCACGATACAAATACATATCATCCATCACCACGATACAAATACATATCATCCATCACCACGATACAAATACATATCATCCATCACCACGATACAAATACATATCATCCATCACCACGATACAAATACATATCATCCATCACCACGATACAAATACATATCATCCATCACCACGATACAAATACATATCATCCATCACCACGATACAAATACATATCATCCATCACCACGATACAAATACATATCATCCATCACCACGATACAAATACATATCATCCATCACCACGATACAAATACATATCATCCATCACCACGATACAAATACATATCATCCATCACCACGATACAAATACATATCATCCATCACCACGATACAAATACATATCATCCATCACCACGATACAAATACATATCATCCATCACCACGATACAAATACATATCATCCATCACCACGATACAAATACATATCATCCATCACCACGATACAAATACATATCATCCATCACCACGATACAAATACATATCATCCATCACCACGATACAAATACATATCATCCATCACCACGATACAAATACATATCATCCATCACCACGATACAAATACATATCATCCATCACCACGATACAAATACATATCATCCATCACCACGATACAAATACATATCATCCATCACCACGATACAAATACATATCATCCATCACCACGATACAAATACATATCATCCATCACCACGATACAAATACATATCATCCATCACCACGATACAAATACATATCATCCATCACCACGATACAAATACATATCATCCATCACCACGATACAAATACATATCATCCATCACCACGATACAAATACATATCATCCATCACCACGATACAAATACATATCATCCATCACCACGATACAAATACATATCATCCATCACCACGATACAAATACATATCATCCATCACCACGATACAAATACATATCATCCATCACCACGATACAAATACATATCATCCATCACCACGATACAAATACATATCATCCATCACCACGATACAAATACATATCATCCATCACCACGATACAAATACATATCATCCATCACCACGATACAAATACATATCATCCATCACCACGATACAAATACATATCATCCATCACCACGATACAAATACATATCATCCATCACCACGATACAAATACATATCATCCATCACCACGATACAAATACATATCATCCATCACCACGATACAAATACATATCATCCATCACCACGATACAAATACATATCATCCATCACCACGATACAAATACATATCATCCATCACCACGATACAAATACATATCATCCATCACCACGATACAAATACATATCATCCATCACCACGATACAAATACATATCATCCATCACCACGATACAAATACATATCATCCATCACCACGATACAAATACATATCATCCATCACCACGATACAAATACATATCATCCATCACCACGATACAAATACATATCATCCATCACCACGATACAAATACATATCATCCATCACCACGATACAAATACATATCATCCATCACCACGATACAAATACATATCATCCATCACCACGATACAAATACATATCATCCATCACCACGATACAAATACATATCATCCATCACCATGATACAACCACACATACGTCTCACAGTAAGATTCTGTTACCGCATACCCAGCGTCCTTTTCAGGGGACGCCGGGTTATGTGGGGCTCGGGGCCACTGAGATGTTGTGCGTGACCCCATACCCACTAAAACCACCACCGCTTGTCCCGCAATACGCGTACTGGAGACGCCCGGGTTTCAGCCAAGCAACTCTCCGGGCGCCTCCGCGTATAAACCTCCTCCTGGTGGATGCCCGCGGGGAGCAAAGGCACCCACCTGCCGTCCCGTACCGGCCCCTCGCGGGACCGGCACGTTGGGGCCCCCCGACCCCTCAGACGACCGCGCGCGCCCAAGACGGAGCGCACGCCCGGCCACCGCCTTAACCTAACCTAACCTAACCTAACCTAACCTAACCTAACCTAACCTAACCTAACCTAACCTAACCTAACCTAACCTAACCTAACCTAACCTAACCTAACCTAACCTAACCTAACCTAACCTAACCTAACCTAACCTAACCTAACCTAACCTAACCTAACCTAACCTAACCTAACCTAACCTAACCTAACCTAACCTAACCTAACCTAACCTAACCTAACCTAACCTAACCTAACCTAACCTAACCTAACCTAACCTAACCTAACCTAACCTAACCTAACCTAACCTAACCTAACCTAACCTAACCTAACCTAACCTAACCTAACCTAACCTAACCTAACCTAACCTAACCTAACCTAACCTAACCTAACCTAACCTAACCTAACCTAACCTAACCTAACCTAACCTAACCTAACCTAACCTAACCTAACCTAACCTAACCTAACCTAACCTAACCTAACCTAACCTAACCTAACCTAACCTAACCTAACCTAACCTAACCTAACCTAACCTAACCTAACCTAACCTAACCTAACCTAACCTAACCTAACCTAACCTAACCTAACCTAACCTAACCTAACCTAACCTAACCTAACCTAACCTAACCTAACCTAACCTAACCTAACCTAACCTAACCTAACCTAACCTAACCTAACCTAACCTAACCTAACCTAACCTAACCTAACCTAACCTAACCTAACCTAACCTAACCTAACCTAACCTAACCTAACCTAACCTAACCTAACCTAACCTAACCTAACCTAACCTAACCTAACCTAACCTAACCTAACCTAACCTAACCTAACCTAACCTAACCTAACCTAACCTAACCTAACCTAACCTAACCTAACCTAACCTAACCTAACCTAACCTAACCTAACCTAACCTAACCTAACCTAACCTAACCTTTTTTTTTTTTTGATATCGGTGGTGGAAATGCTGTTACCGCATACCCAGCGTCCTTTTCAGGGGGACGCCGGGTTATGTGGGGCTCGGGGCCACTGAGATGTTGTGCGTGACCCCATACCCACTAAAACCACCACCGCTTGTCCCGCAATACGCGTACTGGAGACGCCCGGGTTTCAGCCAAGCAACTCTCCGGGCGCCTCCGCGTATAAACCTCCTCCTGGTGGATGCCCGCGGGGAGCAAAGGCACCCACCTGCCGTCCCGTACCGGCCCCTCGCGGGACCGGCACGTTGGGGCCCCCCGACCCCTCAGACGACCGCGCGCGCCCAAGACGGAGCGCACGCCCGGCCACCGCCTTCCCGTGAAGGAATTGGGCGGCGGCCTCCTCCCAGACTCCCCACTTCGACGAGGGAGGGGACAAAACCAAGACTCCCCGGGGACGCACCCCAGGGGAAACACGACAAAGGCCCAAAGGGCCACGCCCATGGCCCGAAGGCCCCTCACACCGTGCCCGGCTAGGGGCCCGTCGCTCACGGCGGGAGGAAGCGGACGGCGTGGTTCTGCCGCCGCGCTCTCCCGCCGGCCCGCCGCCGCCTGCAAGGTGCGGCAGCGGCGTCGGCCTCCCTCGTGCGCTCGGCGGCCTCCTTCTGACGCATCACTGCGCCGCAGAAGGAGACCACCGCCTTCCAAGACCTCTCGCTGCTCAACATATGATCGATTACAGTCGGCAGCGAGAGGTCACTGCCGACTTGCGCGACGAGGGCGTGGCGTTGCGGCCCCATGCCGGGCACTCCGCCAGAGTGTGGTGCGCCGTGTCAATCGGCGCACCACACTCGACGCATTCTTGCGTCATCTCTCTACGAGCCACCTGGTGCAGGTACTTGCCGAAACATCCATGGCCTGTCAGCACCTGCACCAGGTGGAACGTCAAGGCCCCGTACCGCCGGCTCATCCACCGGGACAGGTGGGGCCTGATGGCCTCCACCGTGTCCCGGCCGGCGGCAGGGTTACCTAACTCCGTCTCCCACCGCCGGATCAGGGCGTCATGGGCAACGCGCCTGATCCGGCGGACCGTGGCCGGGTCCGGCCGACGCTCTCCGGCATCCCGCAGGAAGAGGTACACTTCCGCGAGCGACTGCGCCTGTAGATGCCAAGGCGCATCGGCCGCGAGAAGCGTACCCGCCGTCCAGGACACCGTACGGTACGCCCGACAGGCTCGGACCGCCAGGATACGTTGGGCCCTCTTCAACACGGGCCCGTTCCTGGCGGTCTCGCACCTATCCACCCATACGGGCGCACCGTACAGTGCCATACTCCGCAGGATGCCAGAGTATAGGCGCCGACACAAATGACCCGGCCCCCGACATTGGGCAGCAATCTGCCCAGCGCAGCGGCGGTGGCGGTGAGCTTCGGGAGAAGCCGTTCGAAGTGCTCTCCGAAGCTCCATCGCCCGTCCAGAGTGAGCCCTAAATACTTGAGGGCTCCCGCACTGGGACCCTCTCGCCCCGGACGGGGATGATCGCGCCCGGGGTGGACCCCTGCGGGGTCCGTGGAAGAGGAGGGCCTCCGTCTTCGTGACGGAGACCCTCAGACCCAGCTGCTCGATCCGGTCTACCACCAGCGACGTGCTAGTGGCGGCCAGACGAGCAGCCTCGTCGTAACTCCTCCCCGGGCCGAGACGAGGGTGTCGTCCGCGTAGCATAGTACCCTCGTCCCGGGAGGACCGGCTGCCGCAGCAGCCAGTCGTACGCGAGGTTCCACAGCAAGGGGCCCAAGACCGACCCCTGTGGAACCCCGCTCTCCACGCGCCGCCGATGTAAGTCGCCGCTGCCATCAACCCAGACGATCGTCCTGTCCTGGAGGTACGCCCCCAACAGCCCGACCATGTAGGGGGGAAGCCGGAAAAACTCCAGCGCCCCCCTGATCGTCGCGAATGGCAGGCTGTTGAAGGCGTTCTCGATATCTAAGGATACCCCCAGGACCACCTCGCCGTCACCGAAGGCCTCCAGACAGAGGCCCTTCAGGTCGAGCAGGGCGTCCAAAGTGGATCGCCCTGCCCGAAATCCGTACTGGGCCTCATGGAGGCCCGGTCCCACCTCGGCGAGGTGCCGAACGAGACGGCCGGCCAAGATCTTCTCGAAGACCTTACCCGCCTCGTCCAGAAGGACGATCGGTCTGTACGCGGAAGGGGAGTCGGGGTCACGGTCCCCTTCCGCAGCAGGCAAAGCCTGCCCGTCTTCCAGCGCTCCGGGAACTGCACGCGCCGAATGCAGGCGTCGTACAGTCCCCGGAGCTCCTCGCGCAGGTGACTCGCGGCCACCCAGAGGGCTCCTCGATAAATCTCTGTCGGGCCCGGAGCCGTACGTCGACCCCGGAGACGATCCAGGGCCACGTCCAGCTCCTCTTCCGTCAGGAGGGACCTCCTCTGTGGACGCCGCGGGGGCGGTGGTGGACATAACCGGGGGCTGAAATGACGCGTCAGCCCCGGGAACAACCGATCCACCACCCCTTGAGGAAGTCCGGGTCCAGGGCCTCCGTTAAGGGGCGCCTGCGGCACAGAGCTTCTTCCGTGCCGTCTTGAACGGGCGCCCCCATGGATCCCTGTCGACCCCTGCCAGTAGTTCCTCCCAGGCAAGGGTCTTCGCCCGGACTATGGCGAGCCGCAGGGTCTTGCGGGCTTCCGCATACTGACCCTGCAGCCGCTCCTCCTCCCCGTCACCTGCGTGCGCCGACGCCGACAACGCTGCAGTGCCCGGCGACGAGCCTGGGCCGCCGCCCGGAGGCCGGAGAGCTCCTCCGACCACCAGTACAGCTGGCGGCGGTCCGCAGGACGTCGCCGCATCTAGGCATGGCCGCATCGCACACCTCCTGAAGAGCGCTGTGGATGCGACCTTCCAGCTCGTCGACGCCGACGTCGTCTGAGCCTCGGGCATGTTCCATCTTTGGAACAACGCCGCCTCCTCGGCGAGCTCCTTGTCGAACTTGCCGAGGACCCAACGAGGGAAGTGGAACCCGGGACGCGATGATGTTGTGCCGCGCCCCTGAGGAGGAGACCTCGAACCTGATATATCGGTGATCCGATAAGGTCTCCACCTCCTCTTCCACCCGCCAATTTGCCACGCGGCGCGCGAGCGCCGGTGACGCAAAGGAGAGGTCCACGATGGACCCCCGACCCTCGCACGCACGTGAGCGCGTTTCCCTCGTTGAGGAGGCTCAGACCGGAGAGCAGTGCCCATGCCTCAACTGCTCTCCCTCTCGCGTTGGTGGCGGTGCCGCCCCAAGAGCGAGACTTGGCGTTGAAGTCGCCGAGGACCAAGATCTCCTCGGTGACAACCTGCCCGCGGCGGCCTGACAGAGTCGAGAAACACCTCGAACTCTGCCAGGGATCGGTTGGGGAGAAGTACACCCCGATGACAGCGTACCTCCCCAACCTGCCGCCGCGTAGCCGTGCCCCTCTCTAGTGACTTGAAGAGGGGCAGGCGCCCGCTCGCCAGCACCGCCACCGTGCCGTCCAGGTCCCCGACCCAGGATGATTGGGCGGGAATCCTGTACGGCTCTGATGCCACGCCAATGTGGCATCCCCACTCCGCCAACGACTGCAGGAACAAGTCCTGAGCGCTGGCGGAGTGGTTAATTCGCCTGCAGGAGTGAGATGTGGGCCATCACCAATTGATGACCATGTTCTCACCTGCAGGCGCACTATTTTTCTCCGCGACGCGGGAAGGTGTCCCGGCCGCAGCCTTTCCCTTGACCCTGGGGAGACAAGTTCTCCCCATCAAATGGTTGGACTTCCGACCAGAGTCGGCGCAGACGGAGCATCGGAACTCCGACTGGCACTCGCCGGCCCTATGACCCACCTTCCCGCATCGGAAGCACAGATCCCTCCGACATTTGGGGATGGGCACGTAGAGGAGGTGTGCCCGATCGCCATGCAGTTGAAGCAGCGCAAGGGCGCTGCTCCAGAGCCACGATCCTGGCCGAGGTCCACCCGACCAGGACGCGGCCCTTCTCCGCCAGCAGCTTCGCGGCGGCGACCGGACACGTTACGGTGGTGGTGCCCATCCCCGGGCCCGTCCCTTACGGACAGGGCCTTCACCTGCCCGGCTGGGCAGCCCGTTGCCGCGACGACCGCAGCCTCGACCGTCTCTTTGGTGGCCGAGTCGTCCAGCTCGGTCACCGCAGATCCGCGGTTTTGACCGGCCGGACGACGTCGGCCACCCCAGCCAGCGAAGTTTTCATCTTTCCGCTAGCTGGTCCGCGACGTCGTGGCCGTGGCTGGCACCCAGCTCGAACAGGCGGGCCCCGCCATGGTGCGCCGCACCCGCACTTGGCCCACGAGGCCCAAGTCCTCGAGGGCGGACGTCTTCACCAGGGAGCTCATGATCTCCCGGTAAGACGTCCCTCGGCCACCGCCTCGGGCCGCAGCTTGACAATAACTGCGGCCGTCTTGGGCGGCGCAAGCTTGGGCCCCTTCTTGGCGGGGGCCGCCTTCTCGGCGGGGGCCGCCTTCATGGCGGGGGCCGCCTTCTTGGCGGCCTTGGCCCGCGCCTTCCGGCCGACCACCTTCACCCACGAGCCCTCCTCCGTGGAGGGCCCGGGCAGTGGCTCGTATTCCACCCCCATCCTTCCCTCAGCCGAGGATGTTGTTGTTGGCTGAGGGCGGGAGGTCGAGGCCTTTATCGGCGCCCGACGAGGTAGTGGTGCCGGCGCCGACGCCTGTCGGGGCGCCGAGGGCGCCGCCGGCCGGGTTGTAGCCGAGGTGGCAGCGTCCGCAGGTGCGGGGGCCCGCGAGACGGAACTGCCACCCAGCGCCCTCCTTCTATCCGCCGCCAGAGGCGGACGGATGATGGGGCTGGAAGCAGGCGGGCTTCCAGCCCGGCGAAGCGACCCTCGATCATCCGCGCCGCGGCACCGAGCATCCGTTCGGATGCCCGCCCACGGCCGCGTTGATGAGGGCCGCAAAATCCGCCGGCTCAGGAGGAGGAGGACGAGCCGGAGCCTCTACTGGCACGGGCCCCGCCCCAGTGCGCAGTGCCGCCACCTGCTGGCTGAGCTCCTCGTTGGACTTTTTAAAGGCGAGGAGCTCACGCCTTATGAATCCACCTCCGTCTCCAGGCGACGATTGTCGCAGCGGAGACGGAGGTTCTCCTCCGGCTCGAGTCGCGCCGCCAGGGCTACCACCGCCTCCCTGATGGAGAGGACGGCCTGGTTCAGCCTCTTCTGGAAGCCGCCGGACAGAGATTTGCTCGTCTTACAGACGAGCGAGATGTCGCCGGCAGCTCCTCCACCTCGCTGACCAGCTCCACGGTGGTCATTTCTCTGGCGGTCTTCCGTTTCCCGGACCGGCCGTCGTCGCCCTCCGAAGCAGGCAGCCCCGGCTTGCGGAACCGATCGGTGTCCACGATCGCCTGGAAGGTACCTAACCTAACCTAACCTAACCTAACCTAACCTAACCTAACCTAACCTAACCTAACCTAACCTAACCTAACCTAACCTAACCTAACCTAACCTAACCTAACCTAACCTAACCTAACCTAACCTAACCTAACCTAACCTAACCTAACCTAACCTAACCTAACCTAACCTAACCTAACCTAACCTAACCTAACCTAACCTAACCTAACCTAACCTAACCTAACCTAACCTAACCTAACCTAACCTAACCTAACCTAACCTAACCTAACCTAACCTAACCTAACCTAACCTAACCTAACCTAACCTAACCTAACCTAACCTAACCTAACCTAACCTAACCTAACCTAACCTAACCTAACCTAACCTAACCTAACCTAACCTAACCTAACCTAACCTAACCTAACCTAACCTAACCTAACCTAACCTAACCTAACCTAACCTAACCTAACCTAACCTAACCTAACCTAACCTAACCTAACCTAACCTAACCTAACCTAACCTAACCTAACCTAACCTAACCTAACCTAACCTAACCTAACCTAACCTAACCTAACCTAACCTAACCTAACCTAACCTAACCTAACCTAACCTAACCTAACCTAACCTAACCTAACCTAACCTAACCTAACCTAACCTAACCTAACCTAACCTAACCTAACCTAACCTAACCTAACCTAACCTAACCTAACCTAACCTAACCTAACCTAACCTAACCTAACCTAACCTAACCTAACCTAACCTAACCTAACCTAACCTAACCTAACCTAACCTAACCTAACCTAACCTAACCTAACCTAACCTAACCTAACCTAACCTAACCTAACCTAACCTAACCTAACCTAACCTAACCTAACCTAACCTAACCTAACCTAACCTAACCTAACCTAACCTAACCTAACCTAACCTAACCTAACCTAACCTAACCTAACCTAACCTAACCTAACCTAACCTAACCTAACCTAACCTAACCTAACCTAACCTAACCTAACCTAACCTAACCTAACCTAACCTAACCTAACCTAACCTAACCTAACCTAACCTAACCTAACCTAACCTAACCTAACCTAACCTAACCTAACCTAACCTAACCTAACCTAACCTAACCTAACCTAACCTAACCTAACCTAACCTAACCTAACCTAACCTAACCTAACCTAACCTAACCTAACCTAACCTAACCTAACCTAACCTAA
The DNA here is from genome assembly GCA_029286815.1 of Troides helena. Lineage (NCBI taxonomy): Eukaryota > Metazoa > Arthropoda > Insecta > Lepidoptera > Papilionidae > Troides > Troides helena. The sequence continues at coordinate 6,714 of JAGSMV010000193.1, read as the reverse complement.
CCTAACCTAACCTAACCTAACCTAACCTAACCTAACCTAACCTAACCTAACCTAACCTAACCTAACCTAACCTAACCTAACCTAACCTAACCTAACCTAACCTAACCTAACCTAACCTAACCTAACCTAACCTAACCTAACCTAACCTAACCTAACCTAACCTAACCTAACCTAACCTAACCTAACCTAACCTAACCTAACCTAACCTAACCTAACCTAACCTAACCTAACCTAACCTAACCTAACCTAACCTAACCTAACCTAACCTAACCTAACCTAACCTAACCTAACCTAACCTAACCTAACCTAACCTAACCTAACCTAACCTAACCTAACCTAACCTAACCTAACCTAACCTAACCTAACCTAACCTAACCTAACCTAACCTAACCTAACCTAACCTAACCTAACCTAACCTAACCTAACCTAACCTAACCTAACCTAACCTAACCTAACCTAACCTAACCTAACCTAACCTAACCTAACCTAACCTAACCTAACCTAACCTAACCTAACCTAACCTAACCTAACCTAACCTAACCTAACCTAACCTAACCTAACCTAACCTAACCTAACCTAACCTAACCTAACCTAACCTAACCTAACCTAACCTAACCTAACCTAACCTAACCTAACCTAACCTAACCTAACCTAACCTAACCTAACCTAACCTAACCTAACCTAACCTAACCTAACCTAACCTAACCTAACCTAACCTAACCTAACCTAACCTAACCTAACCTAACCTAACCTAACCTAACCTAACCTAACCTAACCTAACCTAACCTAACCTAACCTAACCTAACCTAACCTAACCTAACCTAACCTAACCTAACCTAACCTAACCTAACCTAACCTAACCTAACCTAACCTAACCTAACCTAACCTAACCTAACCTAACCTAACCTAACCTAACCTAACCTAACCTAACCTAACCTAACCTAACCTAACCTAACCTAACCTAACCTAACCTAACCTAACCTAACCTAACCTAACCTAACCTAACCTAACCTAACCTAACCTAACCTAACCTAACCTAACCTAACCTAACCTAACCTAACCTAACCTAACCTAACCTAACCTAACCTAACCTAACCTAACCTAACCTAACCTAACCTAACCTAACCTAACCTAACCTAACCTAACCTAACCTAACCTAACCTAACCTAACCTAACCTAACCTAACCTAACCTAACCTAACCTAACCTAACCTAACCTAACCTAACCTAACCTAACCTAACCTAACCTAACCTAACCTAACCTAACCTAACCTAACCTAACCTAACCTAACCTAACCTAACCTAACCTAACCTAACCTAACCTAACCTAACCTAACCTAACCTAACCTAACCTAACCTAACCTAACCTAACCTAACCTAACCTAACCTAACCTAACCTAACCTAACCTAACCTAACCTAACCTAACCTAACCTAACCTAACCTAACCTAACCTAACCTAACCTAACCTAACCTAACCTAACCTAACCTAACCTAACCTAACCTAACCTAACCTAACCTAACCTAACCTAACCTAACCTAACCTAACCTAACCTAACCTAACCTAACCTAACCTAACCTAACCTAACCTAACCTAACCTAACCTAACCTAACCTAACCTTTTTTTTTTTTTTTGATATCGGTGGTGGAAATGCTGTTACCGCATACCCAGCGTCCTTTGCAGGGGACGCCGGGTTATGTGGGGCTCAGGGCCACTGAGATGTTGTGCGTGACCCCATACCCACTAAAACCACCACCGCTTGTCCCGCAATACGCATTACTGGAGACGCCCGGGTTTCAGCCAAGCAACTCTCCGGGCGCCTCCGCGTATAAACCTCCTCCTGGTGGATGCCCGCGGGGAGCAAAGGCACCCACCTGCCGTCCATGCCGGCCCCTCGCGGGACCGGCACGTTAGAGACCCCCGACCCCTCAGACGACCGCGCGCGCCCAAGACGGAGCGCACGCCCGGCCACCGCCTTCCCGTGAAGGGTGGGCGGCGGCCTCCTCCCCAGACTCCCCCACTTCGACGAGGGAGGGGGACAAAACAAGACTCCCCGGTGCACCCCAGGGGAAACACGACAAAAGGCCCAAGGGGCCACGCCCATGGGCGAGGCCTCACCGTGCCCGGCTAGGGGCCGTCGCTCACGGCGGGAGGAAGCGGACGGCGTGGTTCTGCCGCCGCGCTCTCCCGCCGGCCCGCCGCCGCCTGCAGGTGCGGCAGCGGCGTCGGCCTCCCTCGTGCGCTCGGCGGCCTCCTTCTGACGCATCACTGCGCCGCAGAAGGAGACCACCGCCTTCAAGACCTCTCGCTGCTCAACATACGATCGATTAAGGTCGGCAGCGAGAGGTCACTGCGGCCACGCGACGAGGGCGTGGCGTTGCGGCCCCATGCCGGGCACTCCGCCAGAGTGTGGTGCGCCGTGTCAATCGGCGCACCACACTCGACGCATTCTTGCGTCATCTCTCTACGAGCCACCTGGTGCAGGTACTTGCCGAAACATCCATGGCCTGTCAGCACCTGCACCAGGTGGAACGTCAAGGCCCCGTACCGCCGGCTCATCCACCGGGACAGGTGGGGCCTGATGGCCTCCACCGTGTCCCGGCCGGCGGCAGGGTTACCTAACTCCGTCTCCCACCGCCGGATCAGGGCGTCATGGGCAACGCGCCTGATCCGGCGGACCGTGGCCAGGTCCGGCCGACGCTCTCCGGCATCCCGCAGGAAGAGGTACACTTCCGCGAGCGACTGCGCCTGTAGATGCCAAGGCGCATCGGCCGCGAAGCGTACCCGCCGTCCAGGACACCGTACGGTACGCCCGACAGGCTCGGACCGCCAGGATACGTTGGGCCCTCTTCAACACGGGCCCGTTCCTGGCGGTCTCGCACCTATCCACCCATACGGGCGCACCGTACAGTGCCATACTCCGCAGGATGCCAGGTATAGGCGCCGACACAAATGACCCGGCCCCCGACATTGGGCAGCAATCTGCCCAGCGCAGCGGCGGTGGCGGTGAGCTTCGGGAGAAGCCGTTCAGTGCTCTCCGAAGCTCCATCGCCCGTCCAGAGTGAGCCCTAAATACTTGAGGGCTCCCCGCACTGGGACCCTCTCGCCCCGGACGGGGATGATCGCGCCCGGGGTGGACCCCTGCGGGGTCCGTGGAAGAGGAGACCTCCGTCTTCGTGACAGGGCCACTCAGACCCAGCTGCTCGATCCGGTCCACCACCAGCGACGTGCTAGTGGCGGCCAGACGAGCAGCCTCGTCGTAACTCCTCCCCGGGCCGAGACGAGGGGTGTCGTCTGCGTAGCATAACACCCTCGTCGAGGAGAACCGGCTGCCGCAGCAGCCAGTCGTACGCGAGTTCCACAGCCGAGGCCGACCTCGGCGGAACCCCGCTCTCCACGCGCCGCCGATGTAAGTCGCCGCTGCCATCAGCAGACCCCATACCTTTTTTTTTTTTTTGATATCGGTGGTGGAAATGCTGTTACCGCATACCCAGCGTCCTTTCAAGGGGGGACGCCGGGTTATGTGGGGCTCGGGGCCACTGAGATGTTGTGCGTGACCCCATACCCACTAAAACCACCACCGCTTGTCCCGCAATACGCATACTGGAGACGCCGGGTTTCAGCCAAGCAACTCTCCGGGCGCCTCCGCGTATAAACCTCCTCCTGGTGGGTGCCGCGAGAGGCAAGGCACCCACCTGCCGTCCCGTACCGGCCCCTCGCGGGACCGGCGTTCAGGGGCCCCCGACCCCTCAGACGACCGCGCGCCGGCCGGGAGCGCATGCCCGGCCGCCGCCTTCGTGAAGGGTGCGGCGGCGGCCTCGCGTCCCGCGAGCTCCCCGCTTCGACGGGGAGGGGGACGAAAACAAGACTTTCCCCGGGGGACGCGCAGGGAAACACGACAAAGGCCCAAAGGGCCACGCCCAACAGCCCGAGGCCTCACACAGTGCCCGGCTGGGGCCGTCGCTCACGGCGGGAGGAAGCGGACGGCGTGGTTCTGCCGCCGCGCTCTCCCGCCGGCCCGCCGCCGCCTGCAAGGTGCGGCAGCGGCGTCGGCCTCCCTCGTGCGCTCGGCGGCCTCCTTCTGACGCATCACTGCGCCGCAGAAGGAGGCCACCGCCTTCAAGACCTCTCGCTGCTCAACATCCGATCGATTACAGTCGGCGGCGAGGGGTCACTGCGCGACGAGGGCGTGGCGCTGCGGCCCCCATGCCGGGCACTCCGCCAGAGTGTGGTGCGCCGTGTCAATCGGCTTTCCACACTCGTATGCTGCGTCATCTCTCTACGAGCCACCTGGTGCAGGTACTTGCCGAAACATCCATGGCCTGTCAGCACCTGCACCAGGTGGAACGTCAAGGCCCCGTACCGCCGGCTCATCCACCGGGACAGGTGGGGCCTGATGGCCTCCACCGTGTCCCGGCCGGCGGCTGGGGATTCACTAACTCCGTCTCCCACCGCCGGATCAGGGCGTCATGGGCAACGCGCCTGATCCGGCGGGACATGGCCAGGTCGGCCGTACTCTCCGGCATCCCGCGGGAAGAGTCGCCCGCGAGCGACTGCGCCTGTAGATGCCAAGGCGCATCGCGCAGAAGCGTACCCACTTGTCCCGGACACCGTACGTTTTTGCCGACGAGCTCGGGACGCCAGGATACGTTGGGCCCTCTTCAACACGGGCCCGTTCCTGGCGGTCTCGCATCTATCCGCTTGCCTTACGGGCGCTCCGTACAGTGCCGCGCTCCGCAGGATCGCCGGAGTACAGGCGCCGACACAAATGACCCGGCCCTGACATTGGGCAGCAATCTGCCCAGCGCAGCGGCGGTGGCGGTGAGCTTCGGGAGAAGCCGTTGAAGTGCTCACGGCTCATGCCCGTCGGAAATTGAGCCCTAAATGCCGAGGCTCCCCCGCACTGGAACCCTCTCGCCCCGGACGGGGATGATCGCGCCCGGGGTGGACCCCTGCGGGGTCCGTGGAAGGAGGGCCTCCGTCTTCGTGACAGAGACCCTCAAAGACCCAGCTGCTCGATCCGGTCACCACCAGCGACGTGCTAGTGGCGGCCAGACGAGCAGCAACTTACGTGCTCGCTCCTCCCCGGGCCGAGACGAGGGTGTCTGCGTAACGCTCTTTACCCTCGTCCGGGGAGACCGGCTGCCGCAGCAGCCAGTCGTAGGTTCCACAGCAAGGGGCCCAAGACCGACCCCTGTGAACCCGCTCCACCCTTGCCGCCGATGTAGTTCGCCGCTGCCATCAGCAGACCCCATACCTTTTTTTTATCGGTGGTGGAAATGCTGTTACCGCATACCCAGCGTCCTTTACCTGGGGGGACGCCGGGTTATGTGGGGCTCGGGGCCACTGAGATGTTGTGCGTGACCCCCATACCCACTAAAACCACCACCGCTTGTCCCGCAATACGCATACTGGAGACGCCCGGGTTTCAGCCAAGCAACTCTCCGGGCGCCTCCACGCGTATAAGCACCTCCCTCCTGGTGGATGCCCGCGAAGGCACCCACCTGCCGTCCCGTACCGGCCCCTCGCGGGACCGGCACGTTAGGGAGCCCCGACCCCTCCAGTGCTGACCGCGCGCCCAAGGCGGAGCGCACGCCAGCCACCGCCTTCCCGTGAAGGGTGGGCGGCGGCCTCATCAGACTCCCCACTTCGACAGGGGAGGGACAAAAGCTCAAGACTCCCCAGGACACCCCAGAGCGATAAAGGCCCAAGGGCCACGCCCATGTTGAGGCCCCTCTTTCACCGATGCTTGACTGGGGGCCGTCGCTCCTGACGGGAGGAAGCGGACGGCGATGGTTCTGCCGCGCGGCGCTCTCCGCCGGCCACTCACCGCCTGCAGGTGCAGCGGCGGCGTCGGCCCTCCCTCGTACCCCATACCTAACCTTTTTTTTTTTTTTTTTTGATATCGGTGGTGGAAATGCTGTTATCGCATACCCAGCGTCCTTTTCAGGGGACGCCGGGTTATGTGGGGCTCAGGGCCACTGGATGTTGTGCGTGACCCCCATACCCACTAAAACCACCACCGCTTGTCCCGCAATACGCATACTGGAGACGCCCGGGTTTCAGCTTCGCTCTCCGGGCGCCTCGCGTATAAACTCCTCCTGGTGGTGCCCGCGGGGAATCAAAGTACCGTCCCGTACCGGCCCTGGCGGGCGCTCGGCACGTTAGAACCCCCCGGTGACCTCAGACGACCGCGCGCGCCCAAGACGGAGCGCACGCCCGGCCACCGCCTTCCTGTGTGAAGGAATTGGGCGGCGGCCTCATCCCAGACTCCCCACTTCGACGAGGGAGGGACCGTAAGACTCCCCGGGGACACCCCCAGGGGAAGCAAGGCCCAAGGAGGGCCACGCCCATGGCCCGAGAAAGGCCTCACCGTGCCCGGCTAGGGGCCACCGCCACCCTAACCTGTACCTAACCCCTAACCTAACTAACCTAACCTAACCCTAACCTTCTGGACGCGGACGCTGTTCACGGCGTTGCTGAGGCAGAGTCGGTTTCCACGCATATGGAAGGCGGGGAAGTGGTCCTGCTTCGGAAGCAGGGGAAACCGGCCATTTCACCGTCGTCGTATCGGCCGATCGTGTTTGTTGGACGAGGTGAGCAAGCTCTTCGAGCGCGTCATGCCGCTCGTTCGACATGGAGGTCGGACCGGATCTGAGCGAACACCAGTTCGGATTCATGAGCAGGTCCACCGTAGACGCGATAGCGCGGAGTGC
>JAGSMV010000192.1:0-11988 GCA_029286815.1 Troides helena | reverse complement strand
CCACTGGATGTTGTGCGTGACCCCCATACCCACTAAAACCACCACCGCTTGTCCCGCAATACGCATACTGGAGACGCCCGGGTTTCAGCTTCGCTCTCCGGGCGCCTCGCGTATAAACTCCTCCTGGTGGTGCCCGCGGGGAATCAAAGTACCGTCCCGTACCGGCCCTGGCGGGCGCTCGGCACGTTAGAACCCCCCGGTGACCTCAGACGACCGCGCGCGCCCAAGACGGAGCGCACGCCCGGCCACCGCCTTCCTGTGTGAAGGAATTGGGCGGCGGCCTCATCCCAGACTCCCCACTTCGACGAGGGAGGGACCGTAAGACTCCCCGGGGACACCCCCAGGGGAAGCAAGGCCCAAGGAGGGCCACGCCCATGGCCCGAGAAAGGCCTCACCGTGCCCGGCTAGGGGCCACCGCCACCCTAACCTGTACCTAACCCCTAACCTAACTAACCTAACCTAACCCTAACCTTCTGGACGCGGACGCTGTTCACGGCGTTGCTGAGGCAGAGTCGGTTTCCACGCATATGGAAGGCGGGGAAGTGGTCCTGCTTCGGAAGCAGGGGAAACCGGCCATTTCACCGTCGTCGTATCGGCCGATCGTGTTTGTTGGACGAGGTGAGCAAGCTCTTCGAGCGCGTCATGCCGCTCGTTCGACATGGAGGTCGGACCGGATCTGAGCGAACACCAGTTCGGATTCATGAGCAGGTCCACCGTAGACGCGATAGCGCGGAGTGCAGGCCTGGCGGACTGCGGGAAACCTCTGTTCCCACGGATTGCGGAAGGTGAGCTGCGGCATGTGTGGTTCTCCTTTTCCTCGCCTCCCTTCCGCTGAGCGAAGAGCACCCGCTCTGCTGAGGAGGCGCAAGCTGTCCAAGCGCGGTGGAGGTGGCGCGTGTGACCCGCGACACGACGGCACCCAGTGCGACGTGGGCAGTTGGTCCGAGCCAAAGTCTGCGAACTACAGGACCGGACGCGGCAGTGCAGCTCGACGTCGTACCGCGCCGATCCGAGGCCGTCTTTGCACTGCTGCGGCCGTCATTGTTAAAAGCGAGGTGTCGTCGGTCGTAGTCTGGGCGTCCGGCTCGCCGTCTGACGACGAAGAGGAGCGAGATTGATGGATGGATTCAGTGCCATCGATCTCGAAAGCCCTAACCCTTTGGTCGCGTGTGTCTCTGCTAGCGTCCTATGATGTCGTTCGTGTTCTCCTGCTGACCGGCATGGTGATTCTGCGCGTAGTGTCCATCTCCGCTTTACGGACACCCCGCCTGGGGATCCTTCGTGCGTGTCTAACGGAGCTCTACGGGTCACTAAGAGTGTAGTGTGGAGTGGTTATAGTGAAGGAGATGGCGGTCATCCAAGGACCCAATGCCAAAGGGCGGCGGATGAGGGCTGCAATGTTGTAAACGAAACGTGGGTCTAATGCACTGGAACCGTCGGACAGATCCAGCACAAAAGTCTTGGCATTGCCAAGCCTGTCCAAGCCACCGCGGCAAGCAGCCAAAGATCGACGAGGCACGTCCACCCAACGGTCTTCCTTTGTGCTTCTGTGTCGAGTACCACCGCGCGTCGTTCTCGGCCTGCTGCCACCAAGACCTTAACATCTCGCCTGTCTCCGCAGAAAGTAAAAGGTGCAGCTACCGGTGGACTCTCGAACAGCGGCGACTCCTTCTTTGCCTTCACGTGGACGCCTTTTCGCTGGCCGCCTACCCCCTCACCACGACACAGCGTCACGGCGATGACGGCAACTTCTCCCACCTTCGAGGTCGACCACGAGCGTATTGCCGACCTGGCGCTCTCGATGGCCGCCGAACCCGCTTTCACCTCGAGGCGCCAAGCCGGACTCAAATCCAACAACCGCTCGAGGGTCCTCCGTCCTCGCTGCTTTCGTCGTCTCTGCATCCCCCATCCAGCTCAGCAGCGGTGGAGGCAACCGAATACGCACTGATATCGCTTCTGCAACAGGCTCGCGCCTGCCTTTATGCTTCCCGCCGGCCGCACGGTACGTGCTGCACGATCAACATGCCGAGGTCCTCGCGCGGAGGGGGCGCGGCTGTGGCCGCTGCAGCGGCTCGAGTGTCAGGTCAAGCCGGGTGCTGCACTGGGAGGTCCGCAGATATTCGAGCCGGCGGCGGATAGCCAGAGGTGGAAGCTTGCTGCGGGGGTCAGGGCTGCAGAACTTGTATGTCTCTACCATGCCCCTGGTGAGACGTGCGCATCATCGAGCGTGCTGCTGGACTTTTCGAACGCCGCGCAGGATCAGGTCGCAGGCAAAGTGGGCGCCCCTCACGCCGGTGCAGATCTGCTCGGCTTTTAACACGCAAAGCTTCGCATGACCCGTCTCTGAAAGTCATTGCCGCCGATGGTAAAGCGGGTTAACCGAGGCCGAGCCTCCTGTCCAATCCGCGGCCTCCCCGCGTTTAAATTGCTCCGCACCAAACCGGGCAGTTCAGACTCCCCGCCCTCCATCTGCATGTCGTGCAGCGACAAGATAGCGCTCTGGAACGCGCCTGCCATTTGAATGCAGGGCAGTTTGTTTCCCCGTGTTTCATGGACCCGATCCACGTCTCGTCAATCACGATAGCGCATCTCCTCATGCCACGCGCCACGTCTTTCCTGCGTTTCTTTCCTGGCACGCTTCGCTTCCGAGCAACCGCGCGGGAGCGCAGACGGAGGCGTTGAAACGCCTGCTCGCAGACGATTAATGTCGCGCGTTGCAAAGGCGAGGCTCAGGACGATGCTCGACCCATCGTCGTCGGGCGGTCATCCGCACCGTTCGAGCACAGCAAAGAAGCTCGATCGGAGTCCGCATGGTCATCCCGTCCTCACTCGCCATCCGGGACGCTATCCCGACTTCGCTGTTCTAGCGTCGCGAATTAGCAGCGGCGTCGTCCATCGAACTGAATCAGCCCGTCCGCGACGCCGTATTGGCTCCAAGGATTCTTTGCAAAGACGGAGAACTCCGCAAACGGTACAAAGATGGGTGCGCCCACCAAACGACTCAAGGCACAGAGCCGCTGTCGAGCCTCGCACCCGCTTCAAGCCAGCCGCCAGATCCCTCCCCCTGCCGATTAAACTACCCAAACCCGTCGCCACCCACCCACCTTTACCGGTACAGTCGCCCGAAGCGCTCTCGACATTGACGTATGCCGATGTAAAGCAGGGCGCACTCGGTCCGGGCTCGAGCGTGTACAGTGAGTGCCAAAGAAGAGCTGCTCGGTGCAAAGCAGGATGCGCAAAAGTTTGGTCCACAGCTTGGCGGCTGCCAGGGGATGCAACCGCGATTCGGGCTGCACAGACGATCGCTCCAGCTGGTAAAGTCGCTTGACGGCGAACACGAAGTCGCAAATGCACACCGAGCCTTCAAAGCTGGTTGAGAACTCCGGACGCTCTTTTCGCAATTCGATCTGCAGGGCCTGATCGCACCGTCCTCATCCACCCGATTCTCTTCACCGCCGCCGATCCCACACTCCAAGGTGATGTCACAGAACAAGTCGGACCGTGAAAACCGGGTGGATTGCACTTGCGTCTGAAGACGATCATCGAGAGCCAGAGGGATCCCCTACCTGTGGATTGGTCCGTGCGCCGTCGCTTCTGTACGTCCGGCCCAGCGTCGCCAGCCTTCCTAGACTTCCAGTTAGAGCGCGCCCCGTCAGCCTCCTTCTCTTTCTCGGGCGAGGTCGGAGCTTGACAACAAAAGGCAAGACGATGCGTTTCTCGGTGCCGTCCGGACCAGCTGGAGCCGGCCCCAACACGGTTTCCCGCGGCAGCTTGCCCGACTAAAACATACAGTAATTGCGACCAGGATCATGATAATAGGAGGCCGGGCTATGTGCTCTACCACGGAGAACACGTCCGGTCAGCCCAGATTCCGACGTCAGTCGCTGAAGCGGAGTGTTGCCGTCCCGTCCCGATGACTTTTCTGCTCTGCTTAGGGCCTCCGAAATGAATCCATCTGGCTTGGCGATAGAAGGCGGCCTATCTGCTGGAAAGGGCTGACGATGCGGATGATCGATCAAGCTGATAAGGAGAGCCACCTCACGTGGCGAGGATGGAGAATGATGGTGAGAGAGAGCAGAAGCAAAGAAAGGGAGAAGACAAGTCAGTGTGTACTTCCTATATAATTGCAGCCAAGATAGATGGCTGAGCAGGATGGAGGGTCCCGAGTTCAATGCCTCGGCTTCTGTCCGCTTCCAGTGGGCTCGGCGGTCCGTGCAAACAACACATGTGGCGCCTTAGAGCGACAGTATCATGACTGCGCACGTTGAGACTGCACCCACAAGCTGACGGATCGAGCGCTGAGCTTCCGACGCAGCTCCTGTCTCGGTGTGACCTTAATAGTCTGTCTCCGCGCATCGTCTGCTCGGATAAAGTTTTATGATCATATTAAACATCGTTGCAGATGCGCGGAGGAAACTAGCCGTCACAGCCAGGAGATTCACTCTGCACGCCTGTCGCTTGCAGAGCAGGCCTTGCTCCTCCATGTCGTCAGGACAGGTCATCAAGTGACCTCTGCGCGTCTTCTTTTGGTTTGCTTTACGCTCTGCGCCTTTGAAGCCTTAGGTAAACGATCTTTTGCCGCCATTGCCTTCCAGGGCCGATCCTGTAAGTTCAATGACGAGCGGTATGGTGGTAGCGTTCACTAACCTCGGTCGCGCATACTGGAGAGCGTTTCGCCAGGGCAAGTGAGGTGCGCGCCGTCTAAGAGGTACACACATATGAGAGCTTCAGGGCTTCATCTCGACTCGTCTCGCTCCAGCTACCAACCCCGTCCTGCCTCCATCTCCTCGAGTCGCTCAAGCTGTTTTTCACTACGCCAAGTTCTGTTAGACGGCTGAAATTTGTGGAATCGCTGCAGAGATCTCAAATATATCACCATTTCGCTACCTAGAGCTTGTCTTTACGATTTTGATCTCGAAGTCTACGATTGAGACTAGATACCCCTGGCCGACGTGTTTCGAGCCACGAGAGCTTTCAAACTCGTCTTCATTCCAACTCTGTCCATGATGCGCGGATGTAGTGTGACGAAAACGATTTCCGGAGGGAAATAGCTCGTCGATCGAGGAGGCAATGCGTGACGACGGCGTGCTTCTACGGTCTGGGAAGGCGGGCATACAACAAGGGCTGGTGGTAAAAAGGAGAATCACGTGTCAATTTCATCGTCACGAGGTCGCGAAAGGCATGCGTGCGACAAGAGGCCCAGGTACACGCCAATGACACGTTGAGACTGGTCGAGTTCCAGCAGCAGGCCTGCGGTGTCCAGAGCCTATGAGTATCGATCACTCATGATCGGACGGGCTTGAGCGCAACCGGAGTTTATCAATACGAAGACATGCGCGACACGGTAAAGGACGAGCGACGGAAGCGCAAGGTATTTGCGCAGCCGGTCTCGCGAGGCAGCTCGCCCGTCCAGTACCATCCTGTCGGATCCGCCGACGACTTTGGAACGAAAGAAGAAACGGCGCAGCTCCGGGATCAGAGAAAAAGACGTCGGGATCCGCCCAGCACCCCACCTCTCCACCGCTGCAGAGCTGTGGACGAAGAGCCGTCGCTCGAACTGGTCTCCCAGCACGGCTCCAGGCTTCGTGCTGTGCTTGGCAGTAGAAGTCTTTGAAAGCCTTCGCGCCGATCGCGCCTCGTTCGGTCGGGCCGAATAACGCGTACGTCTGGTGGCTCGCGTCCCGTCTGGCGAGGCCGATGCCGCTGCGGACACGGAGGCGGTGGACCAAAGCTGGATCAGTGCTGCTTTGCCAATCTCCACTTGGCGCCAGTGCCTGTCGCGCCGCCGATCCGCAGCTCTTCGGACGTCACAGCGACATTTTCACCGTCACCGATGTTGAGCCAATCGTTCTTGCCGTGTGTGGTGAGCTATCGGATCATCGGCCTCGGCTGTTCCGTCTGCTCGCCGCGAGGTGCGTTGAGAGCGGTATGGAACGGATCAGCATCTGCGCGTGAGGTTTCACGTCGCTCCAGTAAAGCCTTTGCGGCCGTACACGAAAAGCCGCCGATCGGCGCTGTGTTCCGCGACAGCCTGGTTGCAGCGTCGAAACGGCTCTTCGTGTTCCTCTTCCATCGGCGACGGCAGAGGACCCAACGGCTAAGCTCGAGCATCAGCAATCTCAGTCTCGAAAGACGAGTCGAATGCATCGCGAGATCGTAGAGCGCCTTCTTGAACCGCGAATCTTCTCGCGGTAGCCTTTGAGGTGCATCGCGGTGCAGGCTCGTGCGCTCTCGCTGCTGGAGCCGACAGCTGCTCGTACAGCTTCCACGCCTGCCTCCATCGCTATAAAGGCCGAACTCGACCAACGCATCGGGCGGCAGCAGCGATAAAGCCGCAAGCACTCGAGCGTCCCGCACGGAGACAGTCCGTCTGCAATGCTCTTAAGATCGTTCCCCCGTTCGCCCGCGTTGATCTGTTCGCCGACCAGGAAGGAGATCAGAGCTGGCGGTGGAACGATCTGATCAGGTGGAGGTGCGTCACCTTGGACAGCGGCGCGAGCGATTGCGTGGTCGAAGGGCGGCGCTGAGAACGACAGATTCGATAGGGTGATCCGACGCGATAAGTATACCGTCGATGGACGAAGCAGCCTCGAGCAGAGCGGCGCCAGCCTGACGATGATCGAGCGACACAAAGTCGAGTCGGTCCGCATGGTCAAAGAGCACCCGTAGGCTGCCTACGTAGGGGCATCGCCCATTGCCAGCGTATCGCCTGGCTGCAGACCATCTCCCCTGGCGGCAAGTGGATCGATCTAATCCTGGCTGCACAGCTGCGTTGGCTGTTGTCGCCGATGGGCGATGCGCTGTTCCGCCGCTTATGTCTTCTGCGATCGTTGCTGCTTAGCTGGTTCAGCGACTTGAGGGTGTGAGCAGCGGCGACCGATACAGCGCTTGGCTTGCGATGTCATGCCAATAACTTGCTTTGCTGCCGCAGCGGACAGCAGATCTACCGTTTGGTGACGATGGTAACGCCGGCGTCATCGAGACTGACCCCTTTCGGTGTGGTAGGGTGGATGCGCGTTGGGATCCACCGGGCTGGGACGAGGCTCGTGGATGATCCGCGACAGAAGCTCAGCAGGTAGTGCAGGGTCCGTTCATGCCCGTCACTGTTGGGCTGTTCATTCCGGCATCGATTACCGGTTTGCGCGTCGGTGGCGCATGCTGGACGGCTCTCCGATGGTGGAAGGGCGAGAAGGAGCTCGCGGCGGATTCAGGGTCCGCACACCTCGCCCGGATTTTAGCAACGCAGCAAGCATCCTTTCCTTCCCCAGCCTTTCACGTATGCGCTCTGCACGCGATATATAACGGAGCCAGTTCCTCTACCTTTTGGCAAGCTTGCCCTCACACCATCATCGTCCCTCTCCAGAGTCAACCTCGAAGCTTCGCAAGTATAATCACATTGAGGACATCAAAGGCGGGCTGCCCACCAGCGTTGAGTCGGGATTCGTTCAGTACGCCCGCTCGTCGCAAAGACTCGTTCGAATCTGTGCTCTGCGCTGATCTGCTTTGCACTCTTCCAAACCGACACCGACCCGTTCAAGCTTCCATCGCCACGGCATCATCGCCGGCCCTTCAGCAGCCAAGGCAATGCAGCGTGTCTCAAGTCCCGCCTTTCGAGCTTCCCAGCTCCAACTCGACGCGTCGGCCAGGACTGGTGGGATCGACTGCCTTCCAGCGCGGAACTTGCTCAGCTGCTGTCCGGTGCTGTTCAGGTCGACACAAGCGTCGGCGATGACTGGCCCACTGTAGCTTTCGAGGCTCCTGGACAAATGGAGAGCGGTCTTGAGCCTTTCCACGGTTACCTGGACCGCCTCGCATCTACGCTGCCGACTCGCCGGTCACCGCGCTGACCTTGTGAACGAGTGGGGTCTGTTTGAGTACGCTGCCCGGCTCGGACGAATCTTTTGGCCCTGCTGCTGCGATATGCATCAGGATGTCACACCTCCTGTCGAGCCGGAGACGATCCCTTCCTGGACGCATCCGCCGTTTCGGCTTTATCGACAACGAGCTCGGCCCACCCAGGTCGAGGCGCCGGCGACGCGATGTCGCTTCGTCTCGATCCCCCTTTCGCCACGCTTCGAGAGCGTGCTCAAGTCCGGATTCACGCCCGGCGCACCGTCGTGCTCTTTCGATCTGACGAGGAGAGTGCCGGTACGCAGGCGTAAGGGCCGAGCTTCGCCCGCTTCCTGCACGAACGGTACGGCGACAAATGCCGCAATGATCGTCGACGAAGGTGGTGAGATCGAGCTGGATTCGGGTAAACCCCGTTGCGTCGCCCGCCGCTGCCGAAAGGCCACCCTTTACCGCACAGGGTGTCAGTCTACACGCAGGGCGGGACATTCGTCGGTTTCTCGCGACCACACCTCGATCGACTGCTGGCGCAGCTCGTTGCCGCCATCGAGGCCACGCCGTTTCATCCGCCGCATCTCGACAAGAAGCGCAGCGAGATCAATCCGGCGCTCCAGCACTGCACGCGATGCGCCGCGAGCCGATGCCAAGTTTCCAAGGGCCTCGAGAAGCTCGATGGGCTGCAGCGCAAGCTCGAAGCTGGCGTGGCGGTATTGGGGCGTCGATGGGGGCCGAAAAGAAGCTGGAGAGTGAAGGTGACGAGCAGCGCCAAGGTGCTGGGTTCCTGATGGATAGGGGGTCAGCGCTGGATCTCCAGACGACGCGAACGACCTGATCTCTGGAGGCGTCAAGGTCAACGCGCTGCTGCAGAACAAGCGTCGGCGGTGATCAACCACCGCATCGACGCCCCTTCCACCACCGAAGTGCGGCGTCACATCTACGATACGCCAGCCTCTGGCTCTCGCAAGCTGAACCTCTCTCCATCCAGGGCGACAGTGCGACGTGGGACTTTATCCCCACCACCGCGGCTGTGGGGCGCTAATTTGCCGGCGGGCGCATCGTACTGTCCGATGCGTTCGATTCGCTGCTCGAGCCTGCGCTGCTTACGCCGCTCGGCGCGGCGGCGGCGCCGTGGCATGTGCTGCAGGGGCCGTCATGCGCGCCACACGTGGAAGGACATCCTTGTCGCACCGGACGTCATGGGCGGCAATACGGATACCAAGAGCTACTGGAAGCTCACGCGCCACATCTTCCGGTTCAGCCCCGGCTCCCGACCGGCCGCGTTCCCGGATCAAGGACGGGTGGGAGAACATCCACACCGTGGACGAGCGGTCGACGATCCAAATACCGGGCTCGTCAAGTGGTCGTGAGTTCTACCTCGCTGCTCATTCAGGCGGTCGGTCTGCGGGATCTGCACGGTGGAACAGGTTGCATTGCGCCCAGTGCCCCAACATGCGGGCTGCCCTACTCGCCCAGACGTTGGCTACCGCCCGATCCCCAGCTGTGGAATCGCTGGAACGTCTCCACCTGGCTCGGACTCGTCGTCGCCCTTTGCTTGCTTTGCCCTTTCCCCACCTCTGCTTCGCTACAAGTGCCGCCGCTTGAACTATGATCTTCTTTCGCCTGTTTCGCCAGGATCCTGCCGCTGCCTGATTGAGCTGGACCAAAGCGTGAACATGTTGGATCTGCCCGAGGATGCAGTGGTCTTTGCGCAGATTTGCAGTGGCCGATGCTGTGGCCGAGAGTTGAGGCTGGTCGTTCCTGCAAGATTTCTCTCGATCCGGCTGGCTTGGCGGGGGCGGCGTTCGGACAGCGTTGCGCCCCACGATGGATGAGGACTGGGAGGCTCGGAGGCGTCTCTGCTGCTGCCAGCAGGTCTTCTGCTGGGGCCTCCAGAGGTGGTGTGCGAGATGACGAGGTGGAGGAGCCGCTGCGAACGGGTTGAGAGAGGAGACGGCGGAACGAGTGGTGGCGCCGAGTGCGGATGCGATGCCTCGGGTCGGGCTTCGAGATGAGGAGGATCAGCCGATCGATCGCTCAGGCGATGACCGCGGTCGCGTGAGAGGCATTCCATACTGTTCCGCCCGCTACACGCCTGGCATTCCTGTCGCCCATTCCTGGTCTTTGCAATGCCGGATCGACGGAATCCGGCAAGCATGGTGGCCTCCAAGAAGCCTGGCGTGGGAACGTAGCGTTACTCTTCCGCCGCCTCTGCCTTCCTCCACCACGAGACGCTGAGCAGGAAGCACCCGATCAAGCACCCAGTACGCATAGCCGGCCAGCAGCCCGGTGCTGCTCTTGATCGCCGCGCCGCACCGCACTCTGAAGCAGAGATCCAAGGCAATGTAGACGTACGGCAGCCATGGCTAGGGCAGTTGACCATCCTAAAGAAGGAGACGCTACCGATTTGCCTGCCCCTCGCCCACACGTACAATTAGCGCGTTGAGGGAGTGGTCCGAACATGACGGCCGGATCTGAGCGGATAGCTGGCAGCCAGAATGAGCAGTGCCCATGACGAGCAGCGACCACGCAGTAGTCGGCTGTCCGTCGACCAGCACCAGCCTCGAGGTCGGAGCTGTTGCGGAGCAGGAAGACATCGAAGAGAAGCTTGAGGCCACCACCGCCAAAGAAGAACGAGGTGAAGATGCGATGGACATGGAGCGAGAGATGACCCATTACGGCCAGTGATATCTAGCGGGTCGGATGAGGTGATGGCAAGCACGCAGGGCAGGGTGTGATGGCGCCCGTTGCACCGGAGTAATGTACCGCGTCACGGGCGGAATCTTGGTTGATCCCGCATCCACGCGGCGATTTGCCCTGCCGGCCAAAGACGCAGCAGCAATCTCAGGGAGGAGGATGAGCTGGACGGAGGTGTCGTCGCCAGTCGCAAAGCCTGAAAGGTATTTCGGTTTGCCTCACGACTGCCCTCCAACGCGCGCTTCGTTCCTCCACCCGATCTGAGATTTCAGACCTGTTAAACCTCGTAACGGCTCTTCGAAATTTTCATATAACTTTTGCCGGAATCTGAAGATGTCGTTCTTCGAGAAATCAAAATTTGCTTTCAGACCTTCTGCGGTGGCGCTTTTCGATCCTCCTCGCCGTCCTTCTCCTGCGCGACGACCAATAATTCACCAGACAAGCTCGCCAGCATCATGACAAGGTATACCAAATTGTGCTGAAGGCGATCGCTCGCCAAGAAGTCGGTCGATCTGGATAGCGATACTCGGGAGGCTGTACCCCCGTCACGTCTATCAAGGTTTTGTCGGAGCAGCCAGCCATCTCCTGAATTCAGCTCCGGAAACGCCCTCCAAGGAAGAGAAGAAGAAGAACAAGAAGGACAAGAAGGACAAAAGAAGGATAAGAAGGACAAGAAGGACAAGAAGAAAGCGAAAGCCGAGGGGAGATCAAGCCAAGGGACGACGCCGCCACCAAAGATACCTGCCGAGGCTCCAGAGCCCGGGGCGACGATACGGAAGCTGGCGAGCCAGTCGCATCCACCTCTGCCTCGGGTTCTCGCTTGTGCGCCGGCGACGACACTGCTGATGGTTGTGCCGACGGAAATGCCGCTGCTAAGGATGCAGAGCCCTGACAGTCGAAAAGCTGCTCAAGCGAGCCAAGTTGCTCAAGCTCAAGGCCAAGAAGGCCAAGAACGAGGAGAGCAAGAAGCGATTCCAACGCATGACGCGCGACGTGGAGCGTCAGGGTTGAGCAGATGTTTGGCTCGTTCGAGTACTGGCCCAAGGGCAGCCCATCCGGCTGGGCGCCGCGCAATCGGATACCCTCATGTGGCAAAGTCGAGGCACAAGAGCGAAGCGCGTGGTCAGTTTCCATCCTGTCGGCTCCCCAGCGGCGGCGACGGTGGATGGGGTGCTCGTGGTGATTATGGCAACGGCAACGGCGGGGAGGAGGAGGAGGAGCCATTACGGAACAACGACAGCTACCACGGCAACAACGGCACCAACAGCAGCGGCAGCAATGGTGGAGGGTGGGGAGCGCAGTCGGACGAGCAACGCCGGATGGATCGACGGGATGGCAAGGACGAGAAGCGCGGTGCTGAGCAACGGCAGTCTGCTGAAGTGCTTTGCATGCCGCGGCATGGGCATTCGGCCAAAGAGTGTCCCAACGCCGATGCGCAGTCGATCT
>JAGSMV010000191.1:0-11988 GCA_029286815.1 Troides helena | reverse complement strand
AAACTTCCTACAAGATGGTGAACTTTTAGAATTGATGATGCAGCTGAGCAAAAATTGATAGCAAATATTGCCACTAAAAACAATAATACTATCAAAAGCATAGGAGAAGAGGTATACCCGTTTGAATAAAAATTTGGGAAATTTACCTAGATCCGAAAGTGTCTAAAGAATTGAAAATCTGCCCAAAAGCAAAAAGAACTCGAGGATAAAAGAGTGCAGAAAAGGATAATGCTGGTCTAGAAAAGGTATCGAGGAGATGATGAGTAATAGAGCAGGTGCTGAAGAGACATACAGAGCAAAAATGACTGCTGCTATGATGACATCGAACCCGAAAAAGAAGTATAGCTGATGACTACAAATGCTTCTGGCGGTGACTCCAGGTGGACCAAAAGGTGGAGCAACTGGAGACAAAGACAAGAATAAACAAAGCCCAAGAAGTCATAAAAGAGGTGATAATGGACTAAGGTTTAGAGAAATACAATGGCGAATCTGATTGTTTTAAAGGACTTGCTAGTGCAATTGAAAACGAAAAGAGTTGCGAAACAAAAAAAGCTATCATAAAGGGTATGCAAAATTGAAGGACTATTATTCATAAATCAAATTTACATTGAGATTTATATCTCTGTTAATGATCTCGTAAACTCTGACATAACTTTACTCACTGATTAGCTTTTTTAAGTGATCCGCCTTGATTGGAACTGTCATTAATTTGTCACTATCTCTGCTCATACCTACTTTCTCTCTCATATCAACTAATGAAGTAGAGATTAGTAAAGTGATAATAAATTAATGTTGCAGTGTTAGTAATTTGTTGCAAAATTGAAAAAAGAGAAAATGTAAATGTCAAAACCATTACTTTTGATCCACACGTACACTGCCTCTTTTGACGATTCCCATCATTCAAATGTCGGCGTTACCACATGTTAGTGTAAGTCAAGCTGGCATCGAAGTTCTTGGTCACTGTGCCCGTACTCGACGACCTCGACCATGTTCCTCCGACTCGGCGAGGAAACCAGCAGTCCTGCTGCGGACACCACAAGCACGTCCCGCGTTCCGAGGGGCAAGCAGTTCCCACACGCAGCGCTCCGTCTCCGGTACGCCAATTCGGATATCGAAACTGCCCTGGCACTGTCGGCTCCTGAGAACAGCTCAGCCGGCGAAGATGACCGACCAGGTGCGTCAGTCCCAGTACCGCGGCTGTTCCGACAATGCCTCCGTCAAGCGACCTCCGTCGGTCGTCCTGGCCCTCGTCGAGCCGACTCGCACAGCCAGCGGTACGACTCATCCAGCGCCAACAAGCCGCGTCGCCCGTCGGCCAACACTAGAGACTCAGCAGAGCCCCCAGGCAGAGGCTTCCCCCGTGGCGACGACGACTATCTAAACACCGCTGACGATGGCCGCTTCGGCCCCCTTTGACGACGAGGGGACGACGAGGTCGAGCCGCATGACAGGGGCGAGGAGCTCGTGCGTCGCCGTATGAAGGCGTCGTCAACGCGAAAAGGCAATGCGCAAAAGGCCGAAGGACAGCGCCCGTCATTCCATCGCCGGCGGCAGCACTGGTGCCGTGCTTTTCTCCCCAACATCGCCCAGCTCTGCCATCCTCGGTCAGCGACCACCTCGCCTTCTGCCGCGACTTCTGATCGTTCGGGACGTCCGACCACCATCACGCTCCCGCCACCTGGCTTCGGCGGCAACAATCAGCAGTCCGACATGCTTTCTCCCACTTCGACTGCGGCCTTGCTTCAGCCCCACTGGACGGCAGAGACTCTCGTCGGCGGCTGCTTACCCTTCGCCTCACAGTCACATACGCCGACCTCCTTCGACCCAGCGCACCTCTCAACATCGCCACAGCGGTCTCAGTCACGGCCAGCAGAGCACCATCGGCCCTTCGAAGCACCCTTCGCTACAGGCACCGCCACCGACGCCCGGCGCACCCGGACACTTTCAACGGTCTTGTGTCGTTTCCGGCAGCGCCGTGCTGCTACCGATGCAGCTCCAGCGTTGCTGGCAGCGTCCGCGGCGAGAATTCCGTCAGCTTCGATCACAGCGAGGATCGCGGACACGATCGCCGGTCTCGATCGACGTCGCCGTGACGATGCTGAGGATCAGCCGATGACACCGCCTAAGTCGATGACGGGGACGCGTCGACGGGGACTATGACGATGATGAAGGTGGTGATGGCGATGACGACGACGAGGCGTACCGACGACCAGACGTCGGTACACGCTGAAGATCGTCAGGACGCCATCAACATCGAGCATGCTTTCGGCCTGCCTATCTGGAAGCCAGCGCTGTACAAAGTCGCGCTCCGTCACTCGCAATGCGGAATTGCCCTCCATTCCATCCCCAGCGCCGCTGCGGCGTCATCTCCTTCCAGGCAACATTCTCTGTGGACCTCTTCCACTGGTTCGTGGCTCTCATCATCTGCTACGTCGCCTCCATCGTCATCAACGTTGCGCCTCTAGGCGGCACTCGGTACGCTCGCGTCGTGGAGCTGGTAGGATCCTCTTCTACAGCCCTTCGGCAAGTACGTTGGTCGAGGTCGATCCCGACAATCCCGATCGGCAGCGGGCGCCGGTGACAACGTTGACACTGCTACTGACGCGAACGGGGATCGAGAATTCCTTTACGCCGGTTACGCTCGCTTCCCCGCACGATCACTCCCACGTCGTCGCTTTTCAATTCGCGTCCTGGATCCGCTTCTTTCGACACCTCGCATTCGACTTTATCAGCAGCCAACACGACACGCTCCCGTGCCGACGAGCCCGCGCCACAGCTCGCCGATGCTGGATCGTCCAGCAGCACTCCGAGCCCGCAGATCGACTCCACGCCTCTCGACCACCAGCAGAGTCAAGTCACCTTTCGCGGAGACGATGGACAGCTCGGCTTTCCAAAGGAAAAACAAAACAAGCGACTACAGTTGCTGTATGATGCGCAGGGCGGCAAGCAACCGACCTTGAGCGTCGATGCCAGGCAACGGGTTTATGGTTACGTGTGCGACGAAGACGGCCGGGACGTCGACGCCTCATAACGCCTCGGTAACCGGACCGCATTTGGCATCTTTACGGTCTCGTCCTGTTCCATGCGGACATGCTGCTGGGCGTGGTCTTCAATGGCGAGCTCACCTGGGTGCTGCCAGAACCTCGCCGCGCCTCGCTGCTCTTCACTTCCGCTCGGCTCCAGGCATGTCAAACAACAACAGCCTTATAGCAGCAAACACCAACATGGCGAGATCAGAAAGTGCCGGCGCGTAAGTACCTCCCGCTCCAGCCCGGAAACCTGCGCCCGATGAAGTCGATCAATGCCCAGCAGGCGACTTTTGCGTAACAGATTCTGCTGGCGGGCGATCGGTACCTACGTATACGTCGTTGTCGGCATCTCTTTGTCAATACGCTTTGCCCTCGTCTTTCACAATCTTCGGGCACTGCGTCATCGAGCGCTACGCGGGCGCCGCATCAACGCCAGAAGCGCGCTTATATCACCAGGTTAGGGTAATGGCTGTGGCTGGCGGAAGCGTCATCGCTTTCTGTGCTTCACTAAATCGGCATGGCGGTCCGCAAAGTATCCAGTGCTCCAGAGTAGCATTAGCGCCAGGTGCTGGCGATCAACTGCGATTTGGTTCCATCATCGAGATCATCCTGTACGCGATCGTCCTGACGCAGGAAAAGCGAGGCTGGTTGAGGGTTCGCTGATCGGACGATCCTTGCCGGGTGCGCTACTGATGCCAGGTGGCCTCCATGCGCTCTGGTGCCACGAGTGAGTGAAAGCGAGCAGCGCTTCAACGCCAGGTCTGCTGGTGTCACGAGTACGATGCTGATCATGGCCATCATCGGCATCTTGACCCCCGACGCTAATTTCTACCAGATCTACGGCACCTTCCAGCTAACGTGCGTGAGGATGCCCTGCACGGAAACACGCCTGGCGATACTTTGAGCTGCCGTCGATGCTTTACGAACACGTGCCCCTGGCCACCGATCCCTTCTTCCAGCAGAATGTTCGCGGTCTCATGTACATGCGTGCACCGTCATTCTGGTGCTGTCGCATGGAGTTGGACTGTGGTTCTCCCCGCGTACCCATCGCTGGTCAAATCTGGCAGAACCCGCAACCCGTTCAGCCAGGTCATCAGAATATGGTCGCCAACCAAGCAACGCTGGCTCATCTGCCCTCAGCGCAGCGGGCTTCCATTTACAAGAAATTGGTGCCGGCTGCAGTGATGCAGCTGCTGCCGACATCGCATGCCGGCAGTGGAGCCGGAGGAGATCAGCGGCGCTTTGGGTCAATTTCGAGTGGTCAGCGTACCCGCCGAACTCCCGGTACGATCAAGGCCCCATCTACGGCCGGCCACGCGTCAAATGACAGATGCTACGCAGGATGGACCTCGACCCCGCACTTGCCTGGCTAATAATAAAGGCCAAGAAGTTATAATGATCGTCGCGCTCACGGGTATCTGTACCCACAACGTGCTGCAGCAGCAACAGCAGCACTATCACCGGCGCAGCTGGCGGCC
This sequence comes from Troides helena, assembly GCA_029286815.1. Taxonomy (NCBI): domain Eukaryota; kingdom Metazoa; phylum Arthropoda; class Insecta; order Lepidoptera; family Papilionidae; genus Troides; species Troides helena. The sequence continues at coordinate 7,481 of JAGSMV010000191.1, read as the reverse complement.
GTGATCACCTTCGACACCCGCAGCAGCATCAATATCAACAGCAACAGCACGGCAAACACCTTCGACCCATGAAGAGGTCACGGAACGGCAGCACGACGCAGAGGGACACGGTGGTCATGATGCCCCTCGTGGTCCCGGAGGTACTTCCTGACCGTGCTGCTCTTTGGCGTACCGTGCTGTACGCTATCAATGCTTGTGATTCTGGTCGATGTCGTCGATGTCGTGCTCGATGGATCCGGCATCGACGAAAAGCTCCTCGGCATCACCCTCTTGCGCTGGTAAATTCAACACCACCGAGTTCGGCGAACGCCATGTCCTTTGCCATCAACGGCAAATATTGCGCCTGATGGAGATCGATCCGCCTACGCAGCTGCAGGTGTGTCTCATTCAAATCCCGGCCATGGTCGTATTTTCGGCTTCCTACTACAACGCCGGCGTTGCAGACGACAACCTGGTTCATCGGTAAGCTTTACCCTCATCTTCCCGAGATGGACGTGATCGCCATCATCTGCCGTGTTCTGTTGACGTACACGCACATCGAGAGTCGGTCCAACTACTATCGAGGACGATCTGCATCCTGGGTTGCCATGGTGCTGGTGGCCGGATTCTACTTTGCCCTGCGACGGCGACGTCGAGGATCTGAACGATGACAACCGTGATGTAGGCGGATGATGATGAACAACATGGCAACGGCAGCTGGGTTGATGGGTAGTGCGGCGGAGAAGATGATGAGCTTCCAGCGTCAACGGCGGCAAGTTCGGAGCCGGCCCGAGGGGTGGACGAGACAGAGCGGTGTTGCTGCTGCCAGATGGGCCGGCGTCAAGATTGGGCATGCCGTGAAAGCGAGCAGCGTGTCCAGCTTCATCCTTCCGACGAGCCTTTGCGCAACTGGCTGCCGCAGCTTGGCTGACCCAATGGACGGCGCTGGCGTGATCTCTGTTGTGGCACGCTGATAGCGTCCTTCGACCCCTTCCCTACCGTCCGGTCTAAAACAACAACGATGATGACGATGATGACGACGACGACGACGACGACGACGACGGCGACGACGACAGGCAGTTTAGGTGATTCCAGGTTTCCTGAGTGTCTTTCCGCTTCGCAATGCATGCTCTTCCTTCAACGATGAACTGACGCTGCTGCAACGCCGGTGGCTGCTTGGGAGAAGAAACCATGGACCGCACAGGTCGTGGTGCTCTAGGCTGAGCTATCGAGGAAGGGAATACGGCCGTGTCCATGCAGAGCGTTTCTTGTTGTAAGGATTCGGAACCCCAAACCCTGGACAGAGAACCTTCCCACACACGGAGGACTCGGACAGCATATCGAAAAAAAGGAATCAATGAACAGCGGCGCGAAAACAAAGTGGGAGCTAAAAGTACATGATGGCGACAGAGCAGACAAAGGTAAAAGATGGACAAGGCGAAGAACGGACCAAGACGTGCATGTTCAACCAGAGCACATCAGACAGGCCTCTTTGTTCTCTGAACTGCAGAGCAGCTGATCCGCCTCCATCTGTCGCAAACGCTGACGCTCGGGGCTGCGGCGCTGGCCAGCGTCTACCGGACCGTCCTTGGAGGCAGACTCGGTGAGCTGCGCGGTCTTCTCCCTGCTCCTTGACGGCGGCGACCTTGGCGTCCTGGATAGCCTTGACCTCGTCGACGCTGCGAATGCCGGGGCCGTCCTGGTGATCGTTCCGTCAACGCGAGAGCTTGCCCACCCCAGGCGCCTCAACGCCACCGGCGGCGCCCAGCGGCGACAGCCGGCAGGCAGCTGGAGCGACAGCAGCCACCGGCGTCGCCTCCATCACCTTGACAGGCGCACCGGTTCGCTGAGAGGCGGCAGCCTTGGCCCTCGTTGACCTCGGCGACCGAAGGGTGGTGGATCGCGTTGGAGGCGAGCTTGGTACGCAGGTAGTAGGTTCCGATGCCAGACCACTTCTTCCATCCGTAAAAGTGCATCGAGGTAAGCTGGCCAAAGGTGGGAGCCGAGAGAGGTGGATGTTGAGCGACTGCGACTGGCAGATAAAGGCACCGCGGTCGGCAGCCATGTCAATGATGGCCTTCTGGCTGGTCTCCCCTTACCGTCTTGTAGAGCTTCTTGATGCGGTCGGGAATGCCAAAGGCACGTTTTGGATCGAGCCGCCGTGGGCGATGATGCGGTTCTTCATCGTATCGTTCCACAGACCCTGCTCGACGAGCTCGCCAGCGGAGCAGCCAGGGGTTGACTTCCACCTGGAACTCGCCGGCGAGCACACGGCGCAGTAGATGTTGGACGTGTACGTAAAGCACTCGTTGAAGCCGAGGATCTGACTGGTCGAGGCAGTGGGCATGGGGGCGAGAGCAGCGAGTTGCGAAGACCGTGCTTGGCGATCTTGGTCTTGAGCTCAGCCCAGAGTCTGATGGGGTGACGCCCATGTCGTACTGAAGCTCACCCTGGGGAAGCGGGCTTGAGCCGGCGGCCGTCTCGTACGTGCCGTGTTCTCGAGCCAGCTCACTTTACGAGCGCTCGGGGCCGCATGGTAGATGGTCTCAAAGATCTGGACGTTGAGGCGACGCGCCTCGGGCGACTTTCGAAGATGCATAGCCCATGATCATGAAAGCGTCGGCGAGACCCTGGACACCGATACCGTGGGTCGGTGGCGCATGTTGGATCCGGCGCGCTTCCTCAGCTGGGGTAGTAGTTGATGTCGATGATCTTGTTGGTGCCGCAAAATGACGCCCGGCGACCTCGTGGAGACGCTTGAAGTCGTACGTCTTGGCGACGGGGTCGATGAAAGTGGAGGGCGATCGAGGCCAGGTTGCAGACGGCCACCTCATCAGGGGCGCTGTACTCGATGATCTCGGTGCACAGGTTGGAGCACTTGATGGTGCCGAGGTTCTTCTGAAGTTGCTCTTGCGGTTCGCGGCGTCCTTGTAAAGGATGAAGGGTTGCCGGTCTCGATTACGACTCGGGGATGGCGTACCAGAGCTTCTGAGCCTTGACGGTACGCTTGAAGCAGCCCTCGGCCTCGTAGCGTTCGTACAGAGCCGCTTTCAAGGTATCGCGTAGCAGTCGGCGGAGCCGGGGCACTCGTTGGGACACATGAGCGACAGTCGCCGTTCTGCTCACGACGCGCTGTGAAGAGATCCGGGGACCCAGAGGGGCGTAGAAGAGCTCACGCGGGCACCTCACTTCTTCCTTGCCATGGTTTTGCGGAGGTCGAGGAACTCGAAGACATCCGAGTGCCAGGGCTCAATGTAGATGGCAAAGGCACCGGGACGCTGTTGCCACCCTGGTCGACGTAGCGAGCCGTGTATTGAAGACGCGAACATGGGCGATTCGTTGCTGACACCGTTGGGTACCGGCAATGTAAAACCCGGTGCCGCGGATGCAGTGGATGTTGAGACCGATGCCGCCTGCGGTCTTGGAGATCATGGCGCACGTCTTGAGCGTGTCGTAGATGCGTCGATCGAGTCGTCCTTCATGGTGACGAGGAAGCGACGAGAGCTGCGGGTGTGGGAGTGCCGCGTTGAAGAGATTGGGTGAGGCGTGGGTAAAGTACTTTTGCGACATTAGGTTGTAAGGTCTCGATGGCGCTCTCAATGTCCCTGACAGAATGCCGACGCGGCGACACGCATGAGCATGTGCTGAGGACGTTCGGCGACCTTCCATTGATGCGAAAGGGTAGGAGCGCTCGAGCGTCTTGAAGCCGAAAAAAAGTTGTAGTGAAAGTCGCGCTCGTAGATGATAAGCCGAGAGTCGAGCTGGTCTTTGTGGTCATGACGACCTTGTAGGTGGCGATCCGAGATCTCATGGGGGCTGTGCCTGCCGTTCTTAGGGTTGACGTATTCATAGAGCGCCTGGACGACTGGCTGAAGTTCTTGCTGATGCTCCTTTGTGCAAGAGTTGCTGATGACACGCGCCGCAAGTACTGCATAGTCCGGGTGTGTTGTGGTCTTGTAGGCGGCAGTCTCAGCGGCGAGGTTGAGGCTCGACGGTGGTGACACCCTCGTAGATGCCGTCAATCACCTTGCAGGGTGATCTCCAATGGGGTCGACATGTAGTTCTGATCGAGGCCATAGCAGAGCTTTTGAGATTCGAGCCGTGACCTTGTCGAATTTGACCACCTCCTTGCGACCGTCTGTCAAGAGAAAGGGAAACAGGATGGCATTGCGCGTCAGCAACGTGTTGATGGATCTTCTCAAACAATCCGTGTGTGCTCCACCGTTCTGGGAGGATCTCTACTTACCTCGCTTGTATACGTAAATCATGCTGTTATTATTGGTTAGGGCAGTACAAACCCTAGCGGAGTGTAGGTCGGCTTGAGGGTAGATGCGGGAAGCTGTAGAATGGGGTACAATGATGGTTATACCGATAGGGATGGCCTCGATCAGCAGCGAAAGAGGTGCTGCGCACGATGCAGAGAGCAGATGCGGTAAGAACAATGCTGGGGAAGGAGAGATGGAGATGGAGAGATGCGACTGATGGAGGAGGAAGGAGATGCCAAGCTCGGTGCAGAGACTGAGTATTATATGTGACTGGAGGATTTAGCTGCGACGCGCTGGTTGCTGGCTCGACTGCCTCGCTGCGTGGTGTAAAGAAGTTCGACTTGCGCATGTAGGTGTTGCTCTCGCTCTACGCTGGCGTAGGCTGGACAAGTGTCGGCCTTTTGTGGCTCAGCTTTTTCGCGTTCTCGCGTTGGTGGGTAAAATCAGTCATTTACACCAACTCCACGTCGCCGCTCAGCAAGCGAGTCCAGCCAGGAGAGCGCGAAATTATTGAAATCAGGCTGCGAGGCTATACTCGGTGGCTGACTGACGCTTGCTTCGGTGCGCAACACTTAAAGGTTGAATCGAGAACTTCAACCAGCTTTAAATGAATATCTGTCCGGGCTGCAGGTCTACACCGAGCGAATTGCGTATCTGGCCGCTCGAGACCTAAATCCGATCTCAACGCGACGACGGACACGCGTTTGACAATAGCGTGTAAATGATCATTTTCATTTCGCATGCCAGGCTTGTGTGGGTACCAGAGACCAACACTCTGCTTTTCAACGTCATGCTACTGAAACTTGAAGTCTCTTGGTCTGAATAGAAACGCGCGCCCTCGGTGCTGCTGAAACACCTTGTTAGACATCATGCACCAACTGCATCATCTCAGCTCCACATCAGAAGCAGGTCGCGTGGCTTCGTAACACAGAGGCGATCTAATTTCGTGCCGCGGTAGCGTCCTCGTCCCTCTTCGAGACGACAGCGCGGTCCACGCGACGCTCTCGTCTGAGTGTCTGCCTCCGTGGCTCCGTGTTGATCGGCGGGCGATTCATCAGCTTCTCTCCAGACGCTCGGCTAAGCGTCGTGACCGACAAACATGGAATGTCATCTCGAGCGCCGGATGGCGAGCGGCCACTCCATCACTCGCCGTTCCGGCGTCTGGTCTAGAGCGGGCATACGTGATCATGTCAAGTGAATACATCCCGCGGCTTGGCACCCGCCATGCTCGTACGATTCTCAAGAGGATGCAGTCGCCCTGTCTGGGCTGCAGCCCTTCTGTAATTCAGAAGGGCCGAGGCATGATCTGCCTGACACTTCGAATGGCCACGGTCGGTATCATCGTGCGGTAGCAGGGAACGGCTGGATCACCGATTGGTAGCCATTCAAGTCGATGATTTCGCGAATTCGGTTTACGGAAGGGCGTCGCAATAACTAACGGTGAACTGCGAGGAGAAGCTCGCGAGGTGGCCTACGGCAACCAAAAGCGTAAGCGAAGGTGCTCGTGTTACCACGCAGCTAGACCTCTCTTGTTCATCACCGGCAGGAACGCCATCGTCGTCAATGTTGCGGGCATGTGGTAGCTACTCTATTCGATCATCGCTACAGTCTAAGGCGAGCCTCGCTACCATTCTTGCTTCTTGCGATGTATAAACCGGAAGGCTTCCTGTTCCCGACAATCTATCTCAGCGCGCGGACTCGGACGACGACAGCGGCACCTTGCCCTCGCCCGACACGATCGCTCCAGGTGGGCAAAGCGCTTCTCGCCTACACCTTTCATTTATTACCTTCATGAATCCCTTTCGGTCAGTCCAATCCAGAGGATTACCGGTAAGGACGTGGTTACTTTCCCATGGCAGACGCCGCCCTCGGTCCTGTGGGCTTTCACCTCTGTTTTCTCTGTCTCTCTTAGGCGCGCTTAGCAGCTGCAGCAAAGCAGGGCAGGGGCAGAGATCGACGCATTTCAGACAACCGACACAACGCCAAAATAGCAGACCTGTCAAGCGAGGACTCCCACCTCGGGCTGCGTTTCGGCGCCATCTGCATGCTTTTGATCAACCGCTCAAAGTCCGACAAACTCTTCTTCGAAGAAACGTGGGTAATGGCTTTCGTCTGTCCGTCTGGAATCGAAGGGGACCTTTGCTCTGCTCAGGCAGTTCTCTTCCGTATCGCGACCACACCAACATTACATGACGGCATTTGCTACTCTCGTCGGAGCCGGAATGACCTTCTCCCAACGCTGCGGTTCAAACGGTCGCTTGCCATCTGACGCTAAAATGATAGGTACCTGTTCTCCTCACGGCTGTTCGGGCCTTTGGGCGAATATGAGCGAGAGCCTCGATCGACAACCGAGGTCTCCACGCCAGAACCGCCCTGTATCCGTGCTTAGGCCAGCATGAATCGACATATTGTGGCGATATGAATAGGGTCGGGGCTCCCCTTTTCAGCTCGGCGGGCAGAACCCGAGCGCGAAAAGCGGAAAAGGAAACCAAGCTGAATTATGATTTGATGCAGCCGGGCCCTGGTCCCAAGACAACGAACAACCCAAGTTAGGGGAACTCACTCCGCCCGAAGGCCGAATCAAATCCATTTGTTCCCGCGCATTACGCTTTCCGGACGCTAGGCGGACCTACATACGAGCGCTGTCGTATTGGCGTTGGAGTTGGTGTCTGCGCAGCTAAATCTCATCTCGGGTAACTCAATTCCAGTTGCAGCTTCCCCTTGTCCAGACTCGACTGCTGCTCGCTGATCGAAGAACTCGCCCGGTCTGAGCAAAGTGAAGAATTTTTGGTGTGGCGTCAATTGATGTATGGTTGCATTCGTGGCCCACTAGCAGCCGCAACAATAGGCCAGCATCCAGGAAGAGGCGAGAGTTCGAGGAAAGGGCGGCGAAACGAAAAGGAAACGCGAAAACCAGACGCAAAGGGGTGACCTGCACATCACTTGCCTGACTTTCTGCATGTGCTTTGGCAAGCGAGGCGAGACCAATACCGCTCGCATTTCAGCGGCCTACCTTTCACCAGGATTCCAGATCTGTTTGTTACTCACCACGCCGCTCTTCGAATTCCTGAGCGCATCTTTTCCTTCAAGCCTTCTTCTCGATGCCGTCCCATAACGCGGGCCCCTCGAGCCCCCTATCGCCTGCTCGTTACTTGACGCTTTGTCGTGGTGAACGAGATGCTCTTGTCGACTCTTCTCCCTCCTCCCGCTGCACAACAGCATGCGCCATCCTCGTCT
>JAGSMV010000190.1:0-11987 GCA_029286815.1 Troides helena | reverse complement strand
TCATTTTATTAGAAAAACCAATAAAATATAGGAATTTATTTATTTAGGTTATTTACTCTATTTAACATCAGCTTTAATAATTGATGAGTTTTTACAAAATTCACCTTTTCATTAACTAATTTCTTTGGTTCTTTACCTTCTTCAGTATAAGTAATTTCAAAATTTTCATTAGTAGAAAATAAAAGGTTGACAAGCTTCCCAAATTTTCTTTTTTGGATTTAATTGTTTTTCTGGTACACCATTAAATGATTCAAAAATATTTTATCCGCCAGGTTTTGAATTCGGTGGTGGATTTACAAATTCAACTTTTTCATCATTTGATGCACATAAAACCATTACACAAGATTTTACACCTCTCATTGTAACTGGTTTTAAATTTACCCAACCTAAATTCTAAAATCTTTTTTGCATATCTTCAATTGGAATATATTGTAAACCAGAACAAACAATTCTTGGTCCTTCATCACCCATATTTATAGTTATTTATATATAATGGTATCTGCATTTGGATGTTTTTTTCTGCTTTTCAATAAAACCAACTCTAAAATCAATCATTGAAGGGTTTGGTGTGATTTGTGCTTGTTATTGTTGCTGTTGATCTTTTGTTGATTTTGTTTTGCTTTTGCAGCTTTTTGCTTCCCTTTTCTGCTTTCTTCTTGGCTCTTTCTTCTTCGTTAAATTCTTTTCTGATTGGTGCATCAGCAGAACCTGAACCTGAACCTGAACTTTTTCATTCTTTCTTTCTTTGATTGTGATGATTTCTCTTGTGATTGTCGAGTGCGCCGTCGAAGACGAGGTAGTCGCCGTGCACCGCACCGTTGAACCCAGCGATGAACTGGTTCATGTTCGTCAGCAAGTGGGTGCATGAATCGGTGAAGCTCCCCAGACCGACCTCCACCACGCGCGAGTTCGTCGACGCCCGCGCCCAACGTCGAGCGATTGTCCGCGAAGATTCACGTGCGGTGCTCGACAGTGGCCGTGGAGTCCACTATCGACGCGATGTGGTCTCGCTGGCGAACCAGCAAATTCCATGGTCGGGGCACCGACCGCGAGGCCGGCGTCGAGTTGCGGTGTTCTTGCGCCAACGTCGCCGCGACTGGAGCTCGCTTTCGTACCAGCGCACGGGGCGATCGAAATCGGCTCGGTGCTGCGCCGCGTTCGCCGTGATGCGGTCCGCGCCGGAGAGGAGCTTCGCGGATCTGTGGGCCGCGACCGTCGAACGCCAGGTTCAGCTCGGTCATGATCGTCTGCAGGCGATCGAGCCCGCCGCCACCGCTCAGCACCAGACCGATTGTGGCGAGCGAGGATCTGGCGCTCGGGGCCGATCCTCGCAAGCTGCTCTCAGCACGGCAACTGCCGGCCAGAGCCGTCCCCGACCTCGTCGTCGGGAATCGTCAGCCGTACATACGGTTCACCGAGAGCCGAGGCGAGTTCGAGCGATGCCGTCGCCGTCGGAAGGAAGTGGTACCGACGCGACAGACTGAGATCGACACGCGCGGTGGTTGCCGGTGGACACCTTCCGTGCACGCGTCCCACCAGCTGGGCGCTTCGCCCGACGCGTACCGGTGCCGGGTCGAATGCGGTCGGCGCGTGGAAGTCGGCGGTGACGTGGTGGTCGTCGCTGCAATGGCGGAGCGGCTGACGGCAGTTGGTCGAGCCCGACGCCGCAGCCCGACAGTAGAAGGCAGGCGCCGATCGCGAGGACGAGGATTCTCATCTTCCGTCTCCCAGCTAACTGTGCGAGCCCGGAGCGGGTCGGGACGTACCTGATCGGAACCGCGATGGGATTGCGGATGCCCTTGCCTGGTGCAGATCGGCATCGCCACGTCGCGACACAGCGGGACCGCGACGGCGAATTGATCGAGATCGGTGGATACACTTAACCCGGATACGTGCCCGTTGATCGTCGCCGATGGTGTTGCTGATGTTCTGCATCATCAACGGCAGCACGTCCATGAACTCCGCGAACTGAAAGGTTGTGGGCCGCGAACCGCCCGGTCAGCGCGCCCGCGTTCTGCAGGCTCGAAGGTCACCGCCTCGGCCGACGAGAGGTTTGGTCGAGCTCTCGTCGAACATCGACCGCAGCTGCGCGATGGGTTCGCCGCCGATCTCGGTGATCCCGCTGCTGCACCTCGTCGCCGAGTTCGGCGAGCGAGAGTCGGTGACGGACCTGTTCCCACCAGCCTCGACGCGACGACACCGACAATGGTCCAGGTTCTCGATCAACACTGCGATCTGATCGCTGTTTCCACCGATCACCGCCGCTGCGCGTGAGATGCTCTGACGGCGTCGTCGATCTGGGGGGACCCAGGTCTGCGGTGGCGGCGTTCGGGTGAGTACGTCGACAGCTCCACCGATGTCGGCGCCCGGTGAATCGCTTCCGTCGCCGACGGGCCGAGTGCAGCGGTGATGGTGTCGACGTTGCGGAGTAGTTCGGGTCCCAGTTCATCGGGGAGTGAAAGTACGTTCGACGGGGATGACGGCGTCGTCGAGAACACCGCCCGCGGTGGCGGGTCCGAGCTCGACGAAGCGGTCACCGATCACGACGGAGTCAGCGACGAATGCCCTGCTCCGAGGGTATGTCGACGTCTCGGCGACGCTCATCACCACGCGGACAGACTCGCCCAGCGGTGTTACTTGCTCGACTGTTCCGACCGGCACCTGAGAACCTGGAACCGGACTTCCCGGGTAGATGCCGCTGATGTAGGCGAAATCTGCTGTGACTGTGGTGTTGCCGTCGGTGACGAAGAATACGAACCATCCACCGGACGATCAGCAGGACTGCGGCGAACGCGACGGCCTTCATGAGGCATCATCGCCTGCTGCACACCGACGGCGCACAGAAGATTGTCCGGGAGCGGACCGGCGGGTGCGGAGACGTCGACCCAGCTCTGCTTGCCGGTTGCGTCGGTGACGGCACGCAAGTACGCAGGCGGGAAGCGTCGGTTAAAGTGTCGATGTTCTGAGCGTTGCGGTCCAGGGGTGCCGGTGACCGACGCTATCCCGGTCAGCAGGTGATCGAGCTCGCCGTTGTCGTCCAGAAATGACGAGGCCGACGCGATGAGCTGCCCAGTTCGGTCACCAACCGCCCCAGTGCCTGCCGCCGATCCGCAAGCACGCCGAGGACGAGCTGGGTGTTGCTCAGCAGGTGCCGATCGATTCGCTCTTCTTGCGGTAACGGCTGTCGTCGTCGACGACTGTGCTGGGCGCGAAAGCAGGCTCGCGATCTTCGTCGTTCTCGCCAACACTGCCGATGCTGCGCTGACGCCGCTGAGCAAGGCGTCCGACACGACGCGCCTGGTTCGGCGGCACGGTCTCGCGCAGTGTCGTCACCATCGATCTGGAGGGAGTGGAGACGTACGAGCCTGTCGGCCACCGCCGCGGTCTCGGCACCGATGTCGCCGAGCTATAGGGACCGTGGTGCGTCTGGTGGGATGGTGTGTCGTTCCTACCCCGGTTCCGCCGGGAGCGATCCGATACCGCTTGCCGAGGATGGTTCGCTGGTAGTTTGACAGCAGTCTGCGTACGGTCCCTGAGAGTGCGACTGCGGTCGAGCCGAAAGTGCACGTCGACGTGGTCGCCCGCGAGTTCGACGCTGTCGACGTGCGACTCCAGTGGCACACCGGCGACGAAGACCGGGTCCGATTCGGTGAGTCCACCGGCATTGGCGAATTGGTGCTGTGTACGAGAAGGTCTGGCCACGTACCAGCCCCGCGGAACGAGCAGTGCGGCAGCGAAAGTACCGCGATGACCGCATTGCGTATTCCGGATCACGCCGAGCCGTGCCGTGGTCATCGGCATATCTCCGGAATGCGTTCCGGCCGAAGATGTCTGCTCGGTGTCGCCGGCTTTCAGGGTGAAGTTGCAGGTGTAGAGAGATTGAGCCATCCGCCGTAGTCGCCGATGTGGTTGATCGAGCGAGCCAGGTCTGGCAGCAACGCCATGGTGCGGTCGTGAACCGCTCCTGTGTTGGGGATCCAGGAATCCGTCGTCGCGTTCAGGTGTGCGACGGTTTCCGCAAGTACTGGAGGGAGTCGGTCATCAACTGGGCCAGCGCGTCGACGGCGCTGGAACCTCGGTCGAGGAACGGTGATGACCGAGTCGTTTCGATCCGCGACGACCTGCTCATCCAATTGAGCCCTTCTGATGAGTCGTGATGTCGGAACTGTGCGAATCCATCGTGTGCAGAACGGAATCGGAGGTCGTTCACGAGGTCGGTGAAGACATCCGTTCGTTGTTCGCCGCCGTGTCGGTCACCGTTGCGACATTACGGCGCAGAAGCGAGTCGACGGTCCCTGCGTCGCCCTGGAATGCGTCGGTGACCGATCGTGCCAATGCGTTCACCTGGTTCGGGTCGATGGCGTCGAACAGTGGTTTGAAGCCGCCCACCAGAGCTGTGAGGCTCATCGGTGGCACGCAGGCTCGACCGGTATCATGATGCGTGAGTGCCGACTGCGCTGCCGGGGGGAGACGAGGGCGAGATAACGGGCTCCGAGCATGTCGCCGTAGCGAATTGCGGCTGTGACATTGGCCGGGATCGGTACGTCGGACCGTACCGCCGAAGCTCACGACTGCGGGTGGTACGGGCGTCGTCGGTGGTGAACCGGGATCGTCAGTCCACCTTGCCGACCCGGACGCCGGCGAGCGTGACGTCGTTCCCGCTGCGTAGACCTTCCACTCCGGTGAAGTGCGCTGTGCGTGATGGTATCGCTCCGGCACCGGCACGTCGGAGTGTCGACGACGACGGCAGGCGCGACAGCACGCCTGCGCACCGAACGCGGCGAGTCCGGGCAAACGGACGTCCCAGGGAGTTTCATCGGATCGCCACCTCGGTGCCGCAGAGGGTGCGAGCAACATGGTGTTTCCGCAAAGGTTCAGAGTGACCAGGAGTGCTGGTAACGGTCTCCGGCACTTCGGCGAGACCGCAGTTCGGTCCGTCGAGGCCCGGGTAGCGGGGCAGTCCGCTTGCGTAGGGGCAAAGCGGTGAGGAGAGAAGTCGGCAATGGCGGTGATGTCGAAAACGACCGGTTGCGAAGATTCTCGCGCCCGCTGCACCGAACGGCTCGAACCGATCGAGAGTAGCGCTCACGCCCGACGAATCTCGGCGACCGTCGCCAGGGCAGGGCGCCGCGGCGAATCACCGTGATCGATGCCGCCCTGTTCCTCCCTCCCCCGACCTCGGCTGCCGAGGAACCGAGCGATGCGGCTCTCGCAGCAAGCAGGATCTGACCTGGAAGACTTGTCGAGTGCGGTCCGGGACAGCCAGAGTCGCGGTGCATCGGGATGTCCGCGATGATGTCCGGGGTGGCTGCGGCGAGAGGCCGGTGACCTGTGCGGCTCCGGGGTAGGGGCATCCAGGACGGCGCTGGTCCGCGGCGTCTGAGGCCTCAGCCGCGAGGCCAGTCGGTCGATGGTGGCACTGAGTTGTTCGCCTTTTTCCGCTGAGGCGGTGTCGATCGCCGTCAGTGCGCGGCTTGAGGCCTCGCGGGTCTTTGGCAACCGGTCCAGCAGCGTCGTGACCTGCGGTACACCCGCTCAACTGGGATCAGGCCAGCCGGAAGCACCACGGCGAGAGAGTCCCCGGATGCAGCAGGCGTGTCCCAATCTCCGGTGTCGACGAGGCGTAGGCAGATCGCCGCCGAACAGGGTGCGAGGCACGACGCGAACCTGCAGACGCAGACCGCGCCTGCCCGACGCGCATCGATACCAGCGACGAATCGACGCCGCGATAATGACGACGGTGCCGACCTGCACGCCGATACTGAACGCCGATCTCACTGATCAGTCCGGAGCCCGCAGGAATCACCGTGCTGGCAAGGGTCTTGATCGAAGTTCGCCGCCGTAGGCGACGAGGCAGAGCGGCAGCGATCAGCGCGAGTACGCTGCGGCGAAACTCTGCAGACGGAGCGCTGCTCTCGGTGTAATTGAGGCTCTTGCGTCACGTATTACCACCGAGCCTGGGCACGGGACGATGCCCCACAGGAGAAAGGTCAAGAACACGCCGGATGCTGACCGAGGATCGAGGTTCGAGGTGCGTCCTGCGGCCCGGCCGACTCCCTTCCGGCCCACCGGATGCGTGAAAACCCGTACGAGCAGTGCACGAGTGCGACGATGATCGCGGGAACACGACCGCCAGATCACCGAGTAGATTGAGATCGCCTGGGGCCAAAGGAGGTGGAAGTAGTAGTCGGCCGTCTTCGCCGAACTGCCACCGAACGTGACGACGACGAGGCGAGTGGCGACGAACGCTCTTGATCCGACCAGATCGGCACGATGCAGACGACCGCGGCGATCACTCGTGCCGTGGCGAGGAACGGAACGTGGGACGGACCGACATGGAATCGAGCGCGTCCACCTCGTCGGAGATCCGCATCGCACCGAGCTGCGCGGTGAAGCCGGTGCCGACCTTCGCGGCCAGCGCGATGCTGGCGATCACCGGCGCCGTCTCGTGCGTTCGCGATGGCCGACAGCAGACCCGCCAGCGACGTTTCAGTCCGATCAGATCGAGGCCTCGGTACGTCTCGACGTCACTCATCATTGTGGCGACGGCCGACACTTAAATACGATCCGATCGTTCCGCTGCCGGCGAGCAGCGAAGCGTAACTGAAGCTGACCTCACTGGATGTGCTGGACGACGTGCTTCGGATAGCGACGAAGCGTGTACGGCACGGCCGCAACGGTTTCGCTGTAGAAGGTCATGTGGCGACCGAGCTCGGCGAAAATCCTGGTGATGCCCTGGCCGCGGGCGCGCCTCTGGGCCGAACCGACGCTTGCCGTAGTTCATCAGTAGGTCCCCACTGCGGGGACGATCACTGCATACAGCTGAGACGCAACGGTGTTGGACGAGACGAACACCATGACGAAAGCAAGAACGACGGCCTTGTTCACCGCGTCTGCGACACCGCTGGGGCCGCCTTTGGCGTGCAACCGGTACGACGCGATCAGCGTCGACGTCACGGCGAAGCACACGATTTGACCATGGCCATCGTGAAATCGGAGACGCGGGCCGTACCGCTGAACGTGGTAAGGAACGCGCCGGCAGACTGGTCTGCGACGTACACCTGGTAGAAGAAGCAGGCTCCCCACACCGACGACCGTCACCATCGCGCACACCGCGAGTGCGACGAATATCGACGCGATCAGCCAAGCACGGACGAGCCGCGCGACGACGTCGAGTCCCATCACCTCCATCGCGGCGATCTCCTCGCGGATGGTGCGCGAACCCAGATCGGCGCAGATGGCGGACCCGCCACGCCCGCGAGCATCAAAGGCAGATCAGGCCGCTGCTCGTTCGACGACGACGAACGCCACGACGGCACCGGAATACGCCTGGCACCCAGCCTTCCGGCGAGCGAACCGACGGACACAGCGATGAGAACGCCGGGATGGGAAGCATGAGCAGCAGCGGGCAGGAACTGTGCACACTCGGGCGATGAACAACGCCTGGGTGACGGTCCCCTCGAAAGCGAGAGTTTTCGGCGTGCGACGGTGGTGGCAGTACGCGCCAGCGCTGTGACGGAGAAGGCGATCAGACCGTTGACCTGGTTCGCGAGGTCGCAACGGGGTGGCCGGTGACGGAGTGTTCGACGCCTCACCGGCTAGGCAGGGTCGGCGAATAAGTCTTGCGCAGAAAGCAACTTTGACGACCCTTGCCGCTGGCGCTGCGAGGAGTGCGCTCGACGAGAACGGTGCCCTTGGGATGTGCTTGGAAACGGGCCAGGTGGTCGCCGAGCCAGGTGCTCAGTTCCTCCAGTGCGTGAGGGCTCCGAGTCGTTGAGCGCGACGACGGCGACGGGAACTTCACCCCACCCAAGCCGTCGGGCCTACCGATGACGGCCGCCCTCGAGAATCCGAGGATGTCCGCGCCAGCACGCTCTCCGACCCGGCGCAGTAGATGTTCTCACCGCCGGAGATGATCATGTCCTTCGGTGATCGACGACGAAGACGAATCCCTCGTCGTCCTGGGACGAACCAGATCGCCGGAGTGGAACCAGCTGCCCCCTGAACGCGTCCGCGGTGGCGTACGGATTGTGCCAGTACTCCTGCATGAGAGTCGGTCCTGTAGATGATTTCCGCCGGATCTCGCCGGGCGCGACGTCGTTCATCCTGTCGTCGACGATGCGGGCAGAGATCGGGAAATGACGTGCGGCCGACACCGCCGAGTTTGCGCGGGCGTTCCTCGCCGTCCAGAACGCACGTGATGGCGACATCTCGGTCTGGCTGAACACTGCGACGCTGAGCGTGCCGGGGAACGTTGCCGCCATCGCCTTCAGACGTGTCCGACGCGGGAGTGCCGCCCCCAGGAGACGACCCGCAGGCTCAACTCTCCTGGGATTGTGGGACCGTTCGGCGCACATCGCCCGCCATTGCACGGGGACCAGGAAACAAGGTGGTGACGCCTCTGGCGGCCAGTACGTCCAGCAGTGTGGCTGGATCGAATGCGCCGACGGGATACAATGACGGTCGGGATGCCCAGTTGCAGGCTCCTTCCGGCGCGAGACTACCGAGTGGCGTGATGCGGGAACATCGGCGATGCGCAGAAACCCACTTCGTCGACGCCGCCGTGCAATTCGTAGCGCCCGGATGCACGTCAATGCCTGCGCCTGCATGTTGGCGTGGGTGAGTGACAGCGCCCTTCGGCCTCGCCCGTCGCCCGAGGTGCAATAATGACTGCGCCGGTGCGTCGTCGGGAACGTCCACCCCTCAGCGGGCCTGGACTCTGCGATGAGGTGCTCGCACGCGTCGCCGACCACGTGATGGTCTCGCCCAGTGAATCGACCCGTGCAGCAACGGCACCGGCAAGTGGGGACAGTGGTCTCGTCGGTGACGACGATGCGAACCACTGTTCTGGCGAGAAATGCCACCTCGGGCGGCGCGTCATGCGGAAGTTGATCGAACAGCCAACGCTCCCAGTGCGTTGACGGCCAGCACAGCCTCCAGATATTCGGGCCGGTTGAGCATCAGTATCAGTACTGCGGAGCCTTCCGTCCAGAACCAGCGCCACCGCGTCGGCTGTACGAGCGCGTGGCGTCGAACCTGGTTGTTGAAGGTTGCGGCGGGAGCGCTGTGGTCTTCGTCGAGCATGATCTGCGCCCTTTCTGCAAGGGCGAATGCGGCGGCACGTGCGACAAATTGGCGACGCCAGCAACCTCGACCTCGCTCACCGGACTCCCGACGCAACGCGTCGTCGAGCAGCGACAGGGTCGACTCGGTGAGAGATTTCTTTGTCAGCTCCAGCGCGCGCCGGGGAGCCTGCGCAAGCTTCTTCGCGGGACAGCGTCGACGCGAGCCCAGTCGGTCGGAGGGGAGAACGTCGCTGATCAGGCCGGCGGCGAGGGCCTGCGCGTGCATGTGCTCGGCGAGCGTGCAACATCGCCGACGCCCCGCGCGTCCGATAGCGGTGGAACCAACAGACTGCTGCCGCCGTCGGCATCGTCCCATCGCGGTGAAGGCGAACAGGAAGTATGCGTCCTCGGTGGCGTAGATCAGATCGGACGCCAGTGCCATCTGGCCCTTGATCCCGACGGCTGGCCCGTGACCTGCGCGCGATCACCGGAATCGGGCACGAGATGATGGCGCTGACCAGCCTGTTCGCGCGGCGCATCGTGTCAGCTGCGGCTGCGGCTGGTCTGCTTCGGACGGCGGCCATGTCGATGATGTTCGGTGGCCTGGTGCGCTGAACGCGGAGCCGGTGCTGCAGGGAGGGACGACCTGGCGTCGGTGGTCGCGGGAGCGAAGGCCCCGGTCACTGCGGCGGGACGCCGACGCGTCGAGCGCGTTGAGTCGCGTCGGCCGGTCGATCGTCACGCGAAGAACGTCGCCCGTCGTGGGAGACGAGCGACCTGAATCTGTCGCTGCAGCGAGTGCAAATGTTCCGGGTCGAGGTTCACTCTGGTGTACTCAACACGAGTACCATGCGAATTGCCGCTAACTTAGCACCTGAACGCCGATAAGCCAAGGAATCTTCGACATACTTCGATCTGACAGGTAGGATTCGCCGAGGCCGGGTGAGGAGACGGTATTCGCACATCGCTGCCGAGTAATCTGGCGCCGAGGGCTTCGGGCATCGAGGTTTTCGCCGGACAGTACGAAGCGTGACCCAGTGGTTGTGAAACCCAGCGGCGCAGCCGTAAGTCGACGCTGCCGGCCCAAGGACCGTAAGTACTCAGGATCCTGACGGCCGCGGCCGAGGCGCGTTCAAAGAGCGCGGCTACCACGCGGTCGTATTGATGACATCGCGGCGATGCTCGGTTATCTCCGGGCCCGCGCTCTACCGCCACTCTTTCCCACCAAATACGCGCTCTTCAGCACACCGTGATGCGGCTGTCCGGGACCTGGTTGTCGGCCACGGATGACATCGACGACGAGCTGTCACCGTCCGGGAAGCTCGATGCTGTGATGTTGGCGATCATCAGAACCACCGTCGAAAACCGTCGTACAGGTGGTCTGTATCGGTGGGAGGGTCGCTACCTGGCGACCGAGGACAGAGTGGCGCTGCGGCAGTCGGTGTCGTTGCTGAACGAGCGGGTCTGAAACCCCGCTGATGCACATTCGCCCCTGACCTGACTGGAGGCGTATTGCGGCAACCACGCTCGCGGCGGGCCATCAGCGTGGTCGCCAGCATCACCGCAATACCGACGGTGCTGTCGGCCAAGCACATCGAGTCCTTGTTGATGCCGACGGTCGAGGGCGTACTCGCGGTCGACCTCCGCTGGCAGAAGCGTTGTCGCCCTGCCGGTGAAGCCACCGTCTGTGGCCACTGTCCATAAAACGCGAAATCCTTCTGCGAGAAGCACTGACTGTTCTACCGGAAGCGGCTACCACAGTGTGAGCATCGAGACACGGCGCGGCGGAATCAACGCGTCGAGCGTTTACCGTCACTTCGCCAGCGCAAGGCCGATCTGCTCGCTGCCTTCCCATCGCGCCAGCGAGCGGCTGATTTGCGGCACTCGACGAGGCGATCGCGCCGTCGGTACCGCCGAGGAGGCCGTCGAGGCGCTCGTGTACCTCCATGTCGAGTTGTCGTTCGAGCGAGCGAACTGATGGCGCGGATATTTTGCGAGATCGGCAACCTGCTGAAGGAGCATAGCGTCTGACGCTGCGAATCTGCAGCGGTTGAACATCGAGAAATGGGCTCGGTTGGTGTCCGAGGCGCGGGCTGACATCGCGTCGGTGCAGTCGCGTTTCTTCGTCCACGCCGCGCCTGGTCTGGTGTTCGATTACGGTGGCCTGTCCATTTCGACCTGGCTCCCGGCCGGCTGGCGTCCGACGCCCTACGCTGGCACGCTGATGGGGCTAGCGCGCTGCCTTGCGGCGTGCGAGGAACCGGGAGATCCCAGCTGAGCGGCGACGAGATCAGTCCAACGATCAAATCCGGAGAATCGCTGATGCCACCGTGTTGACGATCCATGCGAGCACGGGTCCGATCCCGGCGATGTCGTGCACCGCGTCTTCACCGTGGTGGACCAGCCTGTAGAGAGGATGGAAAACCCAGCCTGGCTGACGCGATGAGCAGGATGTGGCCGCCGGTGACTCCAGAGAGAGAGCATTTCTTCGCGGTGCCGACGACGCTGAGTACCGATATCACCTTCGGCATCGCCGTGACGTGAGTCCAAGTGTCCGAACTTTCGACGAATCCCGACGAGTTCTCCGCGGCGCGGAGTCCGGATGTCGTCCATCTTCACGATCAACCCTGACGACGCCGCACACCACGACGGTGATGACGCGACGCCGACCACCGCAGCGGGGATGATCAGCCGGTCTGCAAAGCCTTCTGACGCAATGGTGTCGAGCGCGATGACCATGATCTCCGGGTGGATAGAGATGAGGCTGGTACGCACTGGCGCCGCGACGACGTCGTCGCAGGTTTACCGGCCGCGTCGTCGCGTGGTGCTCGCCGCCGTGGCCGAAGACTGCCCCCAGATCTTGTGCACCGTCTTCGTGGCGGAGGTAGCAGCCGCTGAGCATCAGGAATGGGAGTGAGAGTG
>JAGSMV010000189.1:0-13722 GCA_029286815.1 Troides helena | reverse complement strand
CGCTGGAGTTTTTCCGGCTTCCCCTACATGGTCGGGCTGCTGGGGCGTACCTCCGCGACAGATCGTCTGCTACGGGCAGCGGCGCACTTACATCGGCGGCGCGTGGAGAGCGGGGTTCACAGGGGTCGGTCTTGGGCCCCTGCTGTGGAACCTCGCGTACGACTGGCTGCTGCGGCAGTTGGTCCTTCCCGGACGAGGGCACTATGCTGCCGCGGACGACACCTCGTCTCGGCCCGGGAGGAGTTAGCGATCGCTGCTCGTCTGGCCGCCACTAGCACGCTGGTGGTGGACCGACGGAGCAGCGGGTCTGAGGGTCTGTCACGAAGACGGGAGGCCCTCCTTCCACGGACCCCGCAGGTCCACCCGCGCGATCATCTCCGTCCGGGGGGCGAGAGGGTCTCTATGCGCGGGGAGCCCCGGCATTTAGGGGCCACTCTGACGGGCGATGAGCTGGAGAGGCACCTCGAACGGCTTCTCCCGAAGCTCACCGCCACCGCCGCTGCGCTGGGCAGATTGCTGCCCAATGTCGGGGGGGCTGGCCACGGTGTCGGCGCTCTTACGGCATCCTGCGGGGAGTATGGCACTGTACGGCGCCCGTATGGGTGGATAGTGCGACCGCCAGGAACGGCCCGTGCTGAAGAGGGCCCACCGCCTGGCGGGTCCGAGCTCGTCGGGCGCGTACCGTACTCCAGGGAGTGATTTGGCGAGGAGTGGGTCCAGAATGTTGGGCCGCCCACGGATCCCCTGCACGCACCCCTTGGTGGTGGTTAGGTTGTGGGTTAGGTTAGGTTGGGTTAGGTTAGGTTAGGTTAGGTTAGGTTAGGTTAGGTTGGGATTCAGGTTAGGTTAGCCAGGGTTAGGTTGTGTTAGGTTGGCCAGGGCTAGGTTAGGCCAGGTTAGGTTGCTGGTTTTTTATACTCATTCCCCGCGTATGGCGGTCAGGGCCTTTGATTTTATCATTTATCATCATTTTCGATACTTATTTAATACACTTTTCCTACATACCTCCTTTCTCAATATCTCTTTCATCTATCATTCCGATGTTTCGGTCTTTCATGCCTTATTGTCTCCTCCTCTTTCTTTTTGCATACCATTCCATTCCTTCTTTCATACCTCTCGCTGAGTGAAGACACCGTCGCCTCGTCATTTCTGGAGCTGTTCTTCCGGTCTGTAGTATCCTCTTTTTATCTCCCTTTTTGTTACACATATTTTTGTCTTTATTTTGTGCTTTACATTATTATTTAATTTACAATTTCATTATTTTACAATTTATTTTTATTTATAACATTTTTTATGACTTTTTCACAGTATTTTATAAATGTTTGGCGACTTTCGTCCTCACTCATCAGAGAGGCAACCGCTCCTGTGTCTAGTTTTACACCTGTAAACAATTCCATGTCCGCTCTCTCCCGCCCAAATAAGGGACAGGAGAAAGGATAAAAGGCCACGTCCGGTCCACCTGAAATACAGGGGCACGCGGGACTCTCCTTGAGTTTGAACCTGTGGAGGTACTCGGAGAATCCCCCGTGCCCGGTGAACATCTGGACCAAGACCGTGTCGAGCTCGATGTGGCGAGTCACGCGATACGCTGACTTGACGTTCGGGAAGAACATCCTCGTTGTTGAAGCCGTCGTACCTTGCACATACCTCCTGTTCCATTCCGTCGCTGCTCCCAGCCTAGCTGACGCCGCCGACGAATGCCCGCCAACTTTCGTACTCCAGGTCTTTACTCTTCAGGGCCGCTTCCTTGGCCAGGTGGTCCGCCCTTTCGTTCCTCCAACCCCACATGCGCCTTCACCCAATACAACCTTATATTCCGTCCCTTTCACGTGCTTTCATAATATTCTCTTCGCTGCGATCGCCAGGATGAGGGTAACAGCCTTTTGCGATAGTCTCCAGGGCGGACCTCGGTCGCTGAGTACGGCGCACGAATGCGCCGACCCGCTGGCCGCGTACCCCGTCGCTTTCGCCAAAGCCAGCAGCTCTGCCTGGTATACGGTGCAGAAGTTGCCCAACTTGAGTTTTTGTTGGTAACTTCTGCGGCGTCCCGCAGAACGCAGAACGCCGCACCCACCTTGTCGTCGATGCGGCTGCCGTCGATTGTAGATCACCGAATCGGCAGCCGAGGTGGGCAAGCTGGACTTCTTCCGCACTTTCGCCCAGACAGGAGAATTCCACACCGCTGCACAGACGGGTGTGGGAGTCTCGCCAGCTGACCGAACCTCCAGCTCTCGGTCACCCAGTACTTGCCGGGTGTGGCCGCGCTTCTTTACTCACAAATAAAGTGGCCGCTTCTTAACCTCGAAGGTCTAGAGAAGCAGCCCGGCAAGTACTAGGGCCGGAATGCAACGACGCGGTTCGGTGAGCTCGCGCACTTTCTGCGCGCGAAGCCATCGTTGAACCGCATCGAGCTGCCTCGACCAGCAGCTTCTTAGCCGCCGGCGCCATGCACTCGCTGCATACAAAATGATCGGCTCCAACACCGCCAGATACATCGTTCTGATCACCCTCCGAGTTCAACCCCCATGACATCTGCGGTTCCTGCACAATTGACGATAGAGGCCTGGGCCTTGCTGCTCACGTTCTTCACGTGCGTGTTAAACGTGAGCCTATCGTCAATTGTCAGGCCGTTATGGGCAAGCAATAAGTCCTAGAAAAGATGATGGTCCGGAGGATACGGTGGCAATACCGCACCGTATATCAGTAGCCACCAATACGGCTTCATGCCGTAAGTGTACCGAAGACTCCCTGTTTTGATTCAGCACATACGCTCTCGCTTCGGAAGGAGAAGGAGATCGTTGTGCTGGTATCTTGGACATGGAGGAAAGCCTTCGACAACGCCTTGGTGGCCTGCTATA
The DNA here is from genome assembly GCA_029286815.1 of Troides helena. NCBI lineage: Eukaryota > Metazoa > Arthropoda > Insecta > Lepidoptera > Papilionidae > Troides > Troides helena. The sequence continues at coordinate 10,864 of JAGSMV010000189.1, read as the reverse complement.
CGGTGCAGACTGGCCGAGACTCGCTGCCCCGTCGACTCCAGGCGCCTTGTCGATAGCTATTTTAGCGATCGCAAGGTGTCCTCGTCAGGGTACGCGGGGGCGGAGTGTGCCAGAGATACCACCAAGGGTGCGTGCAGGGATCCGTGGGCGGCCCAACATTCTGACCCTCCTAAATCCACTCCTGGAGATGGTGGTCAAGAGCGGAACACACTGCCAGGCGTTCAGAGACGACGTCGTGCTGATCTTCCGGCAAGAGACCGGGGACATCACGAGGAAGGCAAATGCGGTGTTTCGCCGATATTCACGATTGGGGCCCGAAACAGCGAGGTTTGCACCACACAAAACCACGTGATGGTGTTTCACCAACAAACTCAAGTAATGACAACCTTAATATTGAATATGTATGGAGAGCCCTTTGTCGAACTCGCTGTGTTCGGATACTGGTTATGTTGCTTTTATCTTTTTACGTCATCTCTGCGTATGGCGGGTCAGGGCCTTTTCTTTCTAATCAATTTTACATCAAATTTGTTATACTAGTTTCTTTCCTTTCTTTCATACTTATCTTTCGCTCAAACTTATCTTTCTTCCTTTTATATTCTCCTCCTCTTTCTTTTCGCTCTGATCCCATTCCTTCTTCCATACCTCTGCAAGATGTGGGATTTTTTGGTCGCCGCGTCATTTCATGCCAATAGCCTGTAATACTATTCCTTTTTATTTTACATTTCAACATCTGTTTTAATTCTTTTTTTCTATTTTATTATTATTTTCTATTTACAATTTATTTTATTTTATTGATTTTAAGTTTACATTTTATTGGTTTTTCAGTTTTAACTTATATTTGTATTTTTTGACTACTGTTTTCTCGGTCACCCAGTACTTTGCCGGGTGTGGCCGCGCTTTACCTCAAATAAAGTGGCCGCTTCTTGGACCCGAAGGTCTAGGAGGAGTTGCGCCCGGCAGTACTAGGGGCCGAATAAACGACGCGGTTCGGTGAGTTCGCGCAATTTTCTGCGCGAAGCCACGCTGAACCGCATCGAGCTGCCTTCGGACCAGCAGCTTCTTAGCCGCCGGCGCCCATGCACTCGCTGCATACAAAATGATCGGCTCCAACACCGCCAGATACATCGTTCTGATCACCTCCGAGTTCAACCCCATGACATCTTTCGTGGTTCTGCACAATTGACGATAGAGGCCTTTGTTTGCTGCTCACGTTCTTCACGTGCGTGTTGAACGTGAGCCTATCGTCAATTGTCAGGCCGAGTATCCGAACTTCACGAGTTCGACAAAGGCCTCCGCCCATATTCAATATTGGGTTGTCGTACTTGAGTTTGTTGGTGAGCACCATCACATTGGTTTTGTGTGGTGCAAACCTCAACTTGTTTCGACCCCCAATCGTGAATATCGGCGAGCACCGCATTTGCCTTCCTCGTGATGTCCCCGGTCTCTTGCCCGGAGAAGATCAGCACGACGTCGTTCGCGAACGCCTGGCAGTGTGTTCCGCTCTTGACCACCATCTCCAGGAGTGGATTTAGGAGGAGGGTCCAGAATGTTAGCCGCCCACGGATCCCCTGCACGCACCCCTTGGTGGTATCTCTGGCACACTCCGCCCCCGCGTACCCTGACGGACACCTTGCGATCGCTAAAATAGCTATCGACGCCGCGCCGCAGGTCGACGGGGCAGCGAGCTGGTTAGTCTGCACCGTATAGCAGGCCACCAGGCGTTAGCCGAAGGCTCCTCTATGTCCAATGATACCAGCACAACGATCTCCTTCTCCTTCAAGCGAGAGCGTATGTGCTGGATCAGGTCATACAGGGAGTCTTCGGTACACCTTGCGGCATGAAGCCGTATTGGTGGCTACTGATATACGGTGCAGTGTACCACCGTATCCTCCGGACCATCATTCCAGGACCTTGCCCATGACGGGCAAGAGTCCGATGGGCCGGTAGATTTCGGGTGCGTGTAGTCATCCTTACCGGGCTTCCGCAACACCACAACCGCTGCCTCCTTCCATCTCGTGGGGAAGTGGGCAAGAGCGAGACACCGGTTGGAGAGCGCGAGAAACAGTTCGGCATCCACGGCAATGGCCGCCCGGCAGATGTCGGCGGTGAATCCGTCGAAGCCAGGTGCCTTTTCGCGTTGAAGGCTGACACGGACCATCGGAGCTCCTCCATCGTGAAGGGGGTTCACATGGATCACCATGTCCCCTCGTTGACTTCATCGGACTGGGCTCTTACAGTACAGTGGTCCGCATTGTCCTCCCCGGGGTCATCCCCCGGGAAGAAAACCTCCGCAAGCAACCTGGCCGATCCCGCTGCGTCCAGCACCTTCCCTCCCTGGACGAGGGGGACGTCTTCACGCCTTACCTCCGTGCGACGCATCACGCGATAGATGCCGTCCCACATGGTCTCGCGCTCCTGCCTCTCGCAGAACCGCTTCCAACTTGAGGTCTGAGCACGCCTCACCTCGAGGCGGTAAGCTTCCTTCGCGTCGGCGTACTCGCGCAGGACCATCTCCTTACGGGCCGGCCGCGCGTTCGGGATCCGCCTCTTCTTCCTCAAGACGTCCGCCTTGAGGAGAGAGAGCTGTTCGGACCACCAGGGCAACTCTGTCCTCTTCCTCCGGAGGCCTTCGGCAGGACTGAATCGCAGGCGTCCCCACGGTTTCCAGGTACCTTCCGACGATGCCGTCTAACGCCCCTTATCGGTGACCTCGGTCACCTCGGCTGGCGTCAGACAGTGGTCCGAGAGCAGCTGGGCGAAAGTTCCTTTGAACTCGTCCCAGTCTGCTCTGTAGGTACTGTACTTCCGTGTGGTTCGCCTGATGTCCGTGCCGACGGACCTCACGAGATTCAACTCGAACAGGATCGCCCTGTGGTCCGACGAGGATAACCCGTCCGCGACTCGCCAGCCCTCCACTCGATCGAGCAGAGTGGTCGAGCAAGCAGTGACGTCGACGCAACTGGAATATCGCTTTCCGCCCCGATAGGTGTCGAACGTTGGCTCAGACCCCCGGTTCATCACGTGCAGCTCCAATGTGTCGAGTGCGGCTGCAACATCATTTCCCCTCTGGTCTCCGGACTGGCTGCCCCACCAGGTGTTGTGGGCGTTGACATCACCGCCCAGTATCACGTTGGCAGTCCCCAACCTTCCCACGACCGAGCCGATCCGGTCCAGGTATGGTCCGACGGGCTTATTTGGCTCCAGGTAGACGGACACCACCCCTATCTCCCAGGCCCCGGTTCTCAGTCTGGCAACGGTAATGTTTCCAGACGTGAGGTCGGGATACTGAGTGATATCGATGGTGTCGTCGAACAGCACAATGGCGGCTTTGACGACTTCCTCGTCGCCTCGGCTCACGCATTGTACTATCCTTGTCCCTGGGTAGTGCCGCATCTCGCCAATCGCGCCGATATACGGCTCCTGGACCATCGCGAACGCCCACCCTCTCTTCGGCGCTTCGCATATCAGCTCGGCTGTGGCAAGCTCGGACCTTTGCAGGTTTAACTGCACAGCGCGATACTGGCGTCGCCCAGTCCGGATATTGCGGTCGGCCCCCCGGGACGCCGTTAGCAATATGCTACCGACGCCCGAGCTATGGCGTCCCACCGTCTCCGGACCGGGCATTCTTCGTCGAACGCCCCGTGGTCCCACCGGTCCGCCTTTGCTTTCCGGCAGTTCCGGCAGGCGGGAGGTTTCCCGGCTTGCCATTCCGGGCACTCGCCTCTTAGGTGCGGTCCACTGCAGTGGGTGCACCGGTCCTCACGCTCGGTGCACAACCGCTTGCTGTGGCCGTATCCCAAGCAGCGAGTGCACTGCACCAGGGGGGATTGGTCCTGCACCCGGACCCGTTGGAGATCCACGTGGATCATGCCCGCGTCGATGAGGCGGCCCCAGAGTTTTGGAGACACCCGCAAGACCACATGGGTGGTATGCGCGTTCCGCGCCCTCCGCCTGAAGCGTACCTCGGCCCGCCGGTCCCGCTCCGGGATGTCACCCAGCAGATGGGCGTTCTGGGTTTTTAGTGCTTTTATGATGTCCTCATCCTTATTGTAGGACATTACATCCCGCAGCACGACCAGCGGGTCTCGGCTCTGCACGTCCTCCAGCTTCAGGCCCTTGCCCGCCTTTGCCAGACGCTCGCGCACCCTCGCCAGCTCGCTCTCCGTGCCACATCCTAATATGACTCTCCCGTCCCTTATTTTTCGTACTTTATTGATCCGGAGGCCCTCCTCCTTCGCATTGAGGGCCTCACGGATCCTCCCTACCACCTGCTCCCCTGTCGCGGCCACCTCCGACGAGACCGCCACCGAGTGCACCACCTCGCTCCCCGGTGGGGGTCTTTTTGCCGGGGCGGCCGCTGCTGCCGCTGCCGCCGCGTACGTGCCCCGCTGCCGGGCGCCCTCCTCCTCCCATGCCTTGAGCGACTCCTTGAGCCTCCCAATCTCTTGGCTACTGCTCTCAAGGAGCCGCCCATGGTCCTCCAACCTCTTGAGGAGAAGGTCGGCTTTCCCCTGGTCCAGCGAGGGGGGGGCGGGGTCCTCTTGGCGACCCCCAGGCCCCCGCCCCTCCTCCGCCTTCCTCAGGCGTTCCGGGACAGGGGACTTCACTCGTCCACCGTCCGCCACGGCCTCCTTGACCAATTGGTACAGCCTCTCCACTGCTGCGGTCACCCCTATCTTAATTTCTGACTTGAGGTTGCGCGAGCCCGCCAGGTGGAGCTTGGCTTTAGTCAGGCAGGCCCGCGCCTCCACCACGCGGTCTGCGGGCGCCGATTTCCCCTCCCTTGAGGGGCCCGCGGCGCCCGCCCCCGCCGGTGACCGCTGCTGCACCAACTTTGGTCCCTGGTCCTGAGGGGCACGTACCTTTGACTTAGTCGTGGGGGCGGCTGCTCGGGGAGAGGTCTTCCTCTTCCCTTCGACCTTCTCCCACTCCCCTACGCTTCTGCGGACGCTGCCCCCTCTAGGGGCGTCCGCTATGGGCGACGTACTTCTTCTCGTGGTATCTCCTGCCTCACTAGGCAGGGTCACGTCGCCCGCGTCCGACTTCCTCGGGGGAGTGCGGATCATGTCGAGGGGGGAGGGACGCAAGGGGAACTCGTCCTTTACCTAAAAACTTAATCCTAATGCAATAGGGCAATATCAATATCTTATACCTAAGGCAATAGGGCCGATGTCAATTTGTAAATCTTAAAGCTAATTGCAATAGCAACAATATATACTTAATTCTAGTGCAAAAAGGCTTAACCTAAGTTCGTGGGTCAAAAAACCCACGATCTAACTATTATACTTATATACTAAACTCCTACTCTGACTCCGCGGCAACAGCGCATCAAATACTCAGCGCCTACAGAAGATGTTTCGGCAACTGGTATTCGTTGCTATACTTTCTGATCAGGCTGGCGATATAATGCGCCTGCGAAAACTTTTCGGCAACGTTTTGGTTTTGTACCTTGCTGTTTGCTTATGCTAGGGGGATTGGTGTTTGTCTAATTTGCTTAAAAACTTAACTAACTTAAAATTACTCTTTGGTTTAATTATGCAGTACCTTATTCCCCTAGTTGCTATTGCCCTGGAGTCAGAGTATGAGTGCTTTGCGTCGTCGACCTGGCGGCGATCGGTGGGTAGATACCGCCGTTTTCGACGGAAAAAGCAGTTTCGCCTTTTAATCGACTTCCAAGACCCCCGGAACAGATCTCGGTCCCGGAGGGGCAGTTTTAAGTTGTGGGTACCCCTCTGCCCAACACTGAACAACCCCCTGGGCTTTTTACAAAATTTTTCCCCCCCCTGTAATTTTTCGATTTGAATTTTTTGTTAAATATTTTCCGAATTTTCTTTTGCCAAATTGTTGTCCCAGTTTTAACTTTATATTATTTCAGTGTTGCGCAGCTATTAGGACCCACCTGCGTCCCCCGGGACCTCCGGGGGTGTTAGAACTTTTTTGTTCACCCGTCGAAAACCGCGCCGCCTCTCGCCGTCCTCCTCTGGAGCAAGGTCCCCTTCCTTGATCCGCTGCTGAGTCTGGAGTGCGCTGGTTCTGGTGATACCAAAAGCGTGGGGAATCGTCGCCTTTATTCACGAGAATTTCTTCGCGGAGTTTGGGGGAGGTAGTTTTCGAAAACTTCTCCTCGTATTTCCACCTCTCCCACTGGTCCAAAATTCCCGTGCAATGTGTCAATCCTCGATTCAGAGTTGGGATTGGGTTAAGGTTAGGTTGGGATTGGGATTAGAGTTAGGTTAGGTTAGTTAGGTTAGGTTGGGATTCAGGTTAGGTTGGGTTAGGTTAAGGTTAGGTTAGGTTGGGTTAAGGTTAGGTTGGGATTAGGTTAGGTTAGGTTAGTTAGGTTAGGTTAGGTTAAGGTTAGGTTGGGATTCAGGTTGGGATTCAGGTTGGGATTCAGGTTGGGATTCAGGTTGGGATTCAGAGTTGGGATTGGGTTAGGTTGGGATGGGATTGGGATTGGGATTCAGGTTGGGATTGGAGTTAGGTTGGGATTCAGGTTGGGTTAGGTTAAGGTTGGGATTGGGATTAGGTTGGGATTCAGGTTAGGTTAGGTTGGTTGGGATTGGGATTCAGGTTGGAGTTGGGTTAGGTTAGGTTGGGATTGGAGTTGGGTTAGGTTAAGGTTAGGTTAGGTTAGAGTTAGGTTAGGTTAAGGTTAGGTTAGGTTGGGTTAAGGTTAGGTTGGGATTCAGGTTAGGTTGGGATTCAGGTTAGGTTGGGATTGGGTTGGAGTTAGGTTAGGTTAGGTTGAGTTAGGTTAGGTTAGGTTGGAGTTGGAGTTGGGATTGGGTTGGGTTGGGATTCAGGTTAGGTTGGGATGGGATTGGGATTCAGGTTGGGTTAGGTTAAGGTTGGGATTGGGATTAGGTTGGGATTCAGGTTGGGATTCAGAGTTGGGATTCAGGTTGGGATTCAGGTTGGGTTGGGATTGGAGTTAGGTTAGGTTGAGTTGGGATTCAGGTTGGGATTCAGGTTGGGATTGGGTTAGGTTAAGGTTAGGTTGGGATTCAGGTTGGGATTGGGTTGGGATTGGGATTAGGTTAGGTTAAGGTTAGGTTGGGATTCAGAGTTGGGATTCAGGTTGGGTTAGGTTAAGGTTAGGTTGGGATTCAGAGTTGGGATTGGGTTAAGGTTAGGTTAGGTTAGGTTGGAGTTAGGTTGGGATTCAGGTTAGGTTGGGATTCAGGTTGGGTTGGGATTCAGGTTAGGTTAGGTTAAGGTTAGGTTGGGATTCAGGTTGGGTTGGGATTCAGGTTGGGTTGGGATTCAGGTTGGGATTGGAGTTAGGTTGGGATTCAGGTTAGGTTAGGTTGAGTTGGGATTGGGTTGGGATTCAGGTTGGGATTGGGATTGGGTTGGGATTCAGGTTGGGTTGGGATTCAGGTTAGGTTGGGATTCAGGTTGGGATTGGAGTTGGGTTGGGTTAGGTTAGGTTGGGATTAGGTTGGGTTGGGATTGGGATTCAGGTTGGGATTGGGATTCAGGTTAGGTTGGGATTCAGGTTGGGATTGGGATTCAGGTTGGGATTCAGGTTGGGTTGGGATTCAGGTTGGGATTCAGGTTGGGTTGGGATTGGAGTTGGGATTGGGATTCAGGTTGGGATTCAGGTTGGGATTCAGGTTGGGATTGGGATGGGATTAGGTTGGGATTCAGGTTGGGATTGGGATTCAGGTTGGGATTGGGATTCAGGTTGGGATTGGGATTCAGGTTGGGATTGGGATTCAGGTTGGGATTCAGGTTGGGATTGGGATGGGATTGGGATTAGAGTTAGGTTAGGTTAAGGTTAGGTTAGGTTGAGTTAGGTTAGGTTAGGTTGGGATTCAGAGTTGGGATTGGGTTAGGTTAGGTTGGAGTTAGGTTGGGATTAGGTTAGGTTAGGTTGGGATTCAGGTTGGAGTTGGGATTGGGATTGGGATGGGATTAGGTTGGGATTCAGGTTAGGTTGGGATGGGATTGGGATTGGGATTCAGGTTAGGTTGGGTTAAGGTTGGGATTGGGATTCAGGTTAGGTTAGGTTGGAGTTGGGTTGGGATTCAGAGTTGGGATTGGGTTAGGTTGAGTTAGGTTAGGTTGGGATTGGGTTAGGTTGGGTTAAGGTTGGGATTGGGATTCAGGTTAGGTTAGGTTAGGTTAGGTTAGGTTGGGTTGGGTTAGGTTAGGTTAGGTTAGGTTGGGTTAGGTTAGGTTAGGTTAGGTTAGGTTAGGTTAGGTTAGGTTGGGTTGGGTTAGGTTAGGTTAGGTTAGGTTAGGTTGGAGTTAGGTTAGGTTAGGTTAGGTTAGGTTAGGTTAGGTTAGGTTAGGTTAGGTTAGGTTAGGTTAGGTTAGGTTAGGTTAGGATTCAGGTTAGGTTAGGTTAGGTTAGGTTAGGTTAGGTTAGGTTAGGTTAGGTTAGGTTAGGTTAGGTTGGGTTAGGTTGGGTTGGGTTGGAGTTAGGTTGGGTTCAGGTTGGGATTCAGGTTGGGTTAGGTTAGGTTGGGATTCAGGTTAGGTTGGGATTGGGATTCAGGTTGGGATTCAGGTTAGGTTAGGTTAGGTTGGGTTAGGTTAGGTTAGGTTAGGTTAGGTTAGGTTAGGTTGGGTTCAGGTTGGGTTAGGTTGGGATTCAGGTTGGGTTGGGATTCAGGTTAGGTTGGGATTAGGTTAGGTTGGGATTAGGTTAGGTTGGGATTCAGGTTGGGATTCAGGTTGGGATTCAGGTTAGGTTGGGATTCAGGTTGGGATTCAGGTTAGGTTAGGTTAAGTTAGGTTAGGTTGGGTTCAGGTTGGGATTCAGGTTAGGTTGGGTTGGGATTCAGGTTAGGTTGGGTTGGGATTCAGGTTGGGATTCAGGTTAGGTTGGGTTCAGGTTGGGATTCAGGTTAGGTTGGGTTCAGGTTGGGATTCAGGTTGGGTTGGGATTGGGTTGGGTTGGGATTCAGGTTGGGATTCAGGTTAGGTTGGGTTAAGGTTAGGTTGGGATTCAGGTTAGGTTGGGTTCAGGTTGGGATTCAGGTTGGGATTCAGGTTAGGTTGGGATTAGGTTAGGTTGGGATTCAGGTTAGGTTAGGTTTTTTTTTTTTTTTTTTTTTTTTTTTTATTTTTATTTATAATAATATTTTATTTTAAAAACTTTTAATTGTAATTACATTTTTGTTCCTATTTATAATATCTTTATCACTTTCTCAATAATATTTTATAACAGCTTATGACTTTTGTCCTCACTTCATCAGAGAGGCAACCGCTCCTGTGTCTATATTCTTTTCCCCTACCTGTATTTCTCTCAAGATCAGCTCTCCCCGCCCTCGAATAAGGGACAGGGAGAGTAGGATAGCGCCACGGTCTGGTCCACCTGGAATATTAGGGCACGCGACTCTCCTTGAGTTTGAACCTGTGGAGGTACTCGGAGAATCCCCCGTGCCGGGTAAACATCTGGACCAAGACCGTGTCGAGCTCGATCTGGCGAGTCACGCGATACGCTGACTTGACGTTCGGGAAGAACATCCTCGGCATGGAAGCTGCTCGGCCTTTGCACATGCATACTTCCTCAGCCTCCATTCCGTCAAGCGTCTTCCAGCCTTAGCTGACGCTTGACGAATGAAACGGGCAATCTCACTGTAATTTCACAGGTCTTCACTCTTCAGGGCCCCCTTGGCCAGGTGGTCCGCCCTTCGTTCCCTCCAACCCCACATGCGCCTTCACCCAATACAACCCATATATTCGTCCCTTTCTCACGTGCTTTCATATTCTTTCGCTGCGATCGCCAGGGATGGAGGGTATCAGGGTTTGCGATAGTCCCAGGGCGACCTCGAGCTGAGCATGGCGCACGAATGCGCCGACCCGCTGGTCAAGGCACCCTGTCGCTTTCGCCAAAGCCAGCAGCTCTGCCTGGCATACGCAGAAGGCTCAGCTTGAGTTTTTTTTTTTGTTGAGATCTCTGCGTATGTCCCGCAGAACGCAGAACGCCGCACCCAATCTTTACCAGCCGATCCGGCTGCCGTCGGTGTAGATCACCGAGTCGGCAGCCGAGGGCAGCACTCTTCCGCACTTTCGCCCAGACAGGAGAATTCCACACCCGCTGCACATGCGGACCCTGGCAGCTAACCGGAACCTCCAGCGCCCGGTCACCCAGTACCCTTGCCGGGTGTGGCCGCGCTTTACCTCAATAAAGTGGCCGCTTCTGGACCCGAAGGTTCAGAGGAAGCAGCCCGGCAGCGCAATTAGGGCCGAATGCGTAACGACGCGGTTCGGTGAGTTCGCGCGCAATTTCTGCGCGAAGCCATCGCTGAACTGCATCGAGCTGCTCTCTGACCAGCAGCTTCTTAGCCGCCGGCGCCCATGCACTCGCTGCATGCTGCTCGACGGCCCCAACACCGCCAGATACATCGCCCTGATCACCCGAGTTCAACCCCCATGACATCTTTCGCGGCCCTGCACAATTGACGATAGAGGCCTTGTTCTGCTGCTCACGTTCTTCACGCGTGTTGAACGTGAGCCTATCGTCACTGTCAGGCCGAGATTCGAACTTCACGAGTTCGGACAGTGGGGCTTCCGCCCATATTCAATATTGGGTTGTCGTACTTGAGTTTGCTGGTGAGCACCATCACATTGGTTTTAGTGGTGCAACCCTCAACTTGTTTCGGACCCCCCAATCGTAACATCGGCGAGCACCGCATTTGCCTTCCTCGTGATGTCCCCTGGTCTCTTGCCCGGAGAAGATCAGCACGACGTCGTCTGCGAACGCCTGGCAGTGTGTTCCGCTCTGACCACCATCCCAGGAGGATTTAGGAGGAGTGGGTCCAGAATGCTGGGCCGCCCACGATCCCTGCACGCACCCCTTGGTGGTATTCTGGCACACTCCGCTCCCCTGCAATGACGGACACCTTGC
>JAGSMV010000188.1:0-10003 GCA_029286815.1 Troides helena | reverse complement strand
TCCCCTGCAATGACGGACACCTTGCGATCGCCAAAATCAGAAAGCAATGAAGGGGCAGGACGGCGCCAGGCGCCGTGGTGTGGGACTCCCAGCCGTGCTGGGACCCACCTGGGGACGAATGTCTTAGATCTGCTTGTCATGTTGGGTTGCTGATCCACAGCTTGGCGCTCGGACCAAAGCCCCTCGGCCATTCATCCCATCGGCGCGCCGCAGCCCTAGGATTGGGGTACTTGGGAGGTTTCTTCCTCTCGACTCCGGTCGTACGAGATCGCGTCTCGCCCGCTCGGGTGTGCTATGAGCGGGCTACGGGTGCCCGGCGTGGTCGAGCCGTGCCGCCCTGCGGGCGGACTCCGCGCGACTCGATTGATTGCGCCGAAGAAAAATTAAACTCACGAGGGATACTGCTTTCCCTCAGCGGGCGGTGGGATCGTCACCACGCCAAAACGGTTAGGTTAGGTTAGGTTAAGGGTTAGGGTTAGGGTTGCCAAGCAGTTTAAAATCATTCCCCTGCGCGGCGGTCGAAATTTTCTTTCTAATCAATTTTACATCAATTTTTCTCTTATAACCAGTTTTCTTTTCCTTTTCTTTCTGTCATCTTTTCTGCTCGAACTGACTTTCTTCCTTACATCTCCTCCTCTTTCTTTTCGTCTATCTCATTCTTCCATACCTCTCGCAAGATGTGTGGATTTTGTCGTCATGTCATTTTCATGCCACAAATTGTAATAGTTCCTCACTTTACTCTTCTTTACATTTTTCAACATCTATTTTAATTTTGCTATTTTAATTGTTATTTTCTAATACTATTTTAATTTATTTTATGCCAATTTTTAAGTTCCAAATTTTAGGCTATTACATATTTTAACTTCTATATTTATTTCGAAAATTTTTGGACTACTGCTTTGCAGTAGTCCAAGAAATTTTGGCGACTTTCGTCCTCACTCATCAGAGAGGCAACCGCTCCTATATCTAATTTCTTTTTTGCCTTGATTTCAAAGTCAACCCTCTCCCGCCCGAATAAGGACAGGAGAGCAGGATGTGCGCCACGGTCTGTCCACCTCCGGCCGGGCACGCGCGGACTCTCCTTGAGTTTGAACCTGTGGAGGTTTCCGGAGTAATCCCCGTGCCCGCGAACATCTGACCAAGACCGTGGCCGAGCTTCTCGATCTGCGAGCCTGATGGCGCTGACTTGACGCCTTCGGGAAGAACATCCTTCAAAAGCAGCGAAGCTGCCGTACCTTGCACATATCTTCTGTTCCATTCGTCGAGCGCCCAGCTCCAGCTGGATGCCGACCGAATGAAACGGGGCAATTCCCGTACTGTCTACTCTTCAGGGCCGCTTCCTTGGCCAGGTGGTCCGCCCTTCGTTTCCCTCCACCCCACATGCGCCTTCACCCAATACATCCTATCGTCCTTTCACGCGTGCCGGTTAATATTCTTCGCTGCGATCGCCAGGATGGAGGGTGGTCAGGTTTTGCGATCGTCTCCAGGGCGGACCGTGAGTGCACGAATGCGCCGACCCGCTGGCCGCGCGTACCCTGCTCTGTCGCTTTCTGCCACAAAGCCAGCAGAAGCTCTGCCTGGTATACGGTGCAGAAGTTGCCCAACTTGAGTTTTTTGTTGAATCCCTGCGGCGTCCCGCAGAACGCAGAACGCCGCACCCAACGATGCGGCTGCCGTCGGTGTAGATCACCGGAGTCGGCAGCCGAGGTAAGTTGGACTTCTTCCGCACTTCGCCCAGACAGGAATTCCACACCAAGCTGCATGACGGGCGGACCGCTAGCTGACCGGAACCTCCAGCTCGGTCACCCAGTACTGCCGGGTGTGGCCGCGCTTACCTCAAATAAAGTGGCGCTTCTGGACCCGAAGGTCTGGTATGGCGGTGCCTGGCAGCGTACTAGGGCCGAATGCAACGACGCGGTTTCGCGAGTGCTCGCGCGGCCTTCTCGCGCTGAAATCGCATCGAGCTGCTCGACCAGCAGCTTCCTAGCCGCCGGCGCCCATGCACTCGCTGCATGTAAAACATCGCCTCCCAACACCGCATTACACGTTCATCACCTCCGGAGTTCAACCTCATTATTTCAGGCTCCCCAGTACATTGATCATTATGCCTTGCTGCTCACGTTCTTCACGTGCGTATGTTGAACGAGCCTATCGTCAATTGTCAGGCCGAGTATTTCCGAATCACGAGTTCGACAAAGGGCTCTCCCGCCCATATTCAATATTGGGTTAATGTACTGGAGTTTGTTGGTGAGCACCATCATTGGTTTTGTGTGGTGCAAACCCTCAACTTGTTTCTGACCCCCAAGACCGTGAATACCCAGCACCGCATTTGCCTTCTCGTGATGTCCCCGGTCTCTGCCCGGAGAAGATCAGCAATGACGTCGTCTGCGGAACGCCTGGCAGTGTGTTCGCTCTGACCACCATCTCCAGGAGTGGATTTAGGAGGAGGTCCAGAATGTTGCCCATCGGACTTCGCACGCACCCCTTGCGGTATCCTCTGCACTCCGCCTCGCGGCCTGGGACGGACACCTTGCGATCGGGCAAATAGTTGCCGACAGCCGCGCTTGGTGCCACGGGGCAGCGAGTTCGGCCAGTCTGCACTGTATAGCAGGCCAATTAGGCGTTGCGCCAGCGCCTCTATGTCCACGATACCAGCACAACGATCTCCTTCAAGCGAGAGCGTATGTGCTGGATCAGGTCATATGGTGAGTTCGGTACCCTGCGGCATGAAGCCGTATTGGTGGGTTACTGATACGGCAGTGTACCACCGTATCCTCCGACCATCATCTTAGACCTTGCCCATGACGGGCAAGAGTCCATGGGCCGGTGGTGGATTTCGCGAAGTCTGGTCCTTACCGGGGCCGCAACACACAACCGCCGCCTCCCTTCCATCTCGTGGGGAAGTGGGCAAGAGCGAGACACCGGTTGAGAGCGCGAGAAACAGTTCGGCATCCACGGCAATGGCCGCCCGGCAGATGTCGGCGGTGAATCCGTCGAAGGTGCCTTTTGCGTTGAAGGTTGACACGGACCATCGGAGCTCCTCCATCGAAGGCAATTCACATGGATCACCATGTCCCCTCGTTGCCCCCATCGGATCAGCTCTACAGCACAGTGGTCCGTATTGTCCTCCCCGGGTCATCCCCGGAAGAAAACCTCCGCAGCAAATCCGGCCGATCCCGCTGCGTCCAGCACCTTCCTCCCTGACGAGGGGACGTCTTCACGCCTTTTACCTCCGTGCGACGCATCACGCGATAGATGCCGTCCCATGGTCTTCGCGCCCTGCCCCTCGCAGAACCGCTTCCAACTTGAGGAAACCCGAGCACGCCTCACCTCGAGGTAAGCTTCCTTCGCGTCGGCGTACTCGCGCAGGACCACCTCCCCTTACGGGCCGGCCGCGCGTTCGGGATCCGCTCTTTCTTCCTCAAGACGTCCGCCTTGAGGAGAGAGAGAGCTGTTCGGACCACCAGGGCAACTCTGTCCTCTTCCTCCCGGATGGCAGGACTGAATCGCAGGCGTCCCCCACGTTTCCAGGTACCTTCTGACGATGCCGCTCAACGCCCCTTATCGGTGACCCGTCATCTTCGGCTGGCGTCAGACAGCGGTCCGAGAGCAGCTGGGCGAAAGTTCCTTGAACTCGTCCCAGTTCGTTTCCTGTAGGTACTCGTACTTCCGTGTGGTTCGCTCTGATGTCCGTACTCGACGGACCTCACGATTCAACTCGAACAGGACGCCCTGTGGTCCGGACGAGGATAACTCCGGGTCCGCGACTCGCCAGCCTCCACCTCGATCGAGCAGAGTGGTCGAGCAAGCAGTGACGTCGACGCAACTGGAATATCGCTTTCCGCCCCGATAGGTGTCGAACGTGGCCTGGTGACCCCCGGTTCATCAATACGTGCAGCTCCAATGTGTCGAGTGCGGCTGCAAATATCATTTCCTGGTCTCCGGACTGGCTGCCCCACCAGTGTTGTGGGCGTTGACATCAAATGCCCGCATCACGTTGGCAGTCCCCAACCTTCCCACGACGAGCCGATCCGGTCCAGTATGGTCCGACGGGCTTATCGGTTCCAGGTAGACGGACACCACCCTCTATCTCCCAGGCTCTTGCCCTCAGCTCCTGGCAACGGTAATGTTTCCAGACGTGAGGTCGGGATACTGAGTGATATCGATGGTAACAGTCGAACAGCACAATGGCGGCTTTGACGACTTCCCCGCCGCCTCGGCTCACGCATTGTACTATCCTTGTCCTCGGGTAGTGCCCGCATTCGCCAATCGCGCCGATGTATTGCCCTGGACCATCAGCGAACGCCCAATCTCTTCGGCGCGCTTCGCATATCAGCTCGGCTGTGCGCTTCGACCTTTGCAGGTTTAATCCGCACAGCGTGATTGGCGTCGTCCGGAGCATTGCGGTCGGCTCCTCAGTGACGCCGTTAGCAATATGCTACCGACGCCCGAGCTATGGCGTCCCACCGTCTCCGGACCGGGCATTCTTCGTCGAACGCCCCGTGGTCCCACCGGTCTGCCTTTGCTTTCCGACGTTCCGGCAGGCGGGAGGTTTCCGGCTTGCCATTCGGGCACTCGCCTCTAGGGTAAGTGTATCCACTGCAGGGTACACCGGATCCTCACGCTCGGTGCACAAACCGCTTGCTGTGGCCGTATCCCAAGCAGCGAGTGCACTGCACCAGGGGATTGGTCCTGCACCCGGAACCTGTTGAGATCCACGTGAATCATGCCCGCGTCGATGAGGCGGCCCCAGAGTTTGAGACACCCGCAAGACCACATGGTATGCGCGTTCGCGCCCTCCGCCTGAAGCGCACCTCGGCCCGCCGGTCCCGCCCGGATGTCACCCAGCAGATGTGCGTTCTGCTTCTTAGTGCCTTCACTATGTCCTCGTCCTTGTTATAGGACATCACATCCCGCAGCACGACCAGCGGGTCTCGGCTCTGCACCTCCTCCAGCTTCAGGCCCTTACCTGCCTTTGCCAGATCGCTCGCGCACCCTCGCCAGCTCGCCTCCCGTGCCACATCCCAGTATCACTCTCCCATCCCTTGCCTTTCCTGCTGATCCGGAGGCCCCTCCTCCTTCGCATTTCGAGGGCCCCACGATCCTCACCACCTGCTCCCCTGCTGTCGCGGCCACTCTCAGACGAAACCGCCACCGAGTGCACCACCTCGCTCCCCGGTGGCCCCGCCGGGCGGCTGCTGCTGCCGCTGCTGCCGTGCCGTGTCTCGCTGCTCGGGCGCCTCCTCCTCCCATGCCTTGAGCGACTCCTTGAGCCTCCTAATCTCTTGGCTACTGCTCTCAAGGAGCCGCCTATGGTCCAACCTTTTGAGGAGGAGGTCTGTGTCCCCTGATCCAGCGAGGGGTGGGTCCTCCCAGCCGTCCCTCTGTCTCCCCGCCCCTCCTCCGCCTTCTTCGAGGGTTCCAGGACAGGGGACTTAACTCGTCTCCCGTCCGCCACGGCCTTCACCAGCTTCCGCCGTACAATCTGTCAATTGCTGCGGTCACCCTATTTTTGCCTGCCTTGAGTTGCAGCGAGCCCGCCAAGCAGCTTGGTTTTTTGTCAGGCAGGCCCGCGCCTTACTACGCGGTCGACGGGCGCCGATTTCCTCCTTTAAGCCCGCGGCGCCTGCCCTTCCCCGCCGGTGACTGCTCTTTGTGCCGGTCTCTGGTCCCTTATCATTTAGGGCACGTACCTTTGGTTTGGTTGCGGGGCGGCTGCTCGGAGAGGTCTTCCTTCCTTCTCGACCTTTCTCCCACCCCTACACCTCTACGGACGCTGCCCCTCTAGGGGCGTCCGGGCTACGGGCGACGCACTCCTCCGCATTGTGTCTCCTGCCCCACTAGGTGGGTCACGTCGCCCGCGTCCGGCCCCTCGGGGAGTGCGGATCATGTCGAGGGGGGAGGGACGCAGGGGAACTCGTCACTTATCTAAAAACCTTAATCCTAGTGCAATAGGGCAATAATCAATTTTAAAACTTATATACTAAGGCAATAGGGCCAATGTCAATGTTTAAAACTTAAACCACCGTACAGCAACAATATACTTAAATCTAGTGCAATAGGCTTATCTAATATCGTGGGTCAAAACCCACGATCTAACAATTTTATTTTATATACTAAATCTCTACTCTGGACTCATGGGCAATAGTGCAACAATACACCTTGCTATTTATTTTTGCTAGGGGAATTGGTAATTGTCTATTTTAAAACTTAACTAACTTAAATCTGTTCCGCCTGGTTGTTATTCATACCTAATTCCCTAGCTGTACCACTATTGCCCCGGAGTCAGAGTTTGAGTATGTTGTGTCGTCGACCTGGCGCGCGATCTGTTTTTTAGATCTACCGCCGTACTTTTCCGGTAGAAGGCGGTTTCACCTTTTTGACGGCTTCTAAGACCCCCGGAACAGATCTCGGTCCCGAGGGGCAGTTTAGCCCGGTTACCCCCGTCTAACACTGGACAGCCCTCTGGGCTTTTAATGTACTCTGTAATTTTACGTTTTTGAATTTTTGTTAGTTGTTTTCCGAAATTTCTATGCCAAATGGTTATCCCCGTCTTATAATTTATGGTACCAGTGCTGCGCAGTTAATTAGGCCTGACCTGCGTCCCCGGGACCTCCGGGGTGTCAGAACTTTCGTTCCAAATCCGTCGAGCTCCCTCCGCCTGTCGCCGGCCTCCTTAGAACCAGGTCCGTTGGCTCCGCTGTTTACCCGGTGTGTCCTGGTTCCTGCTTACACCAAGGCGTGGTGGTTCGTCGCCTTGGCTGACGAGAGAACTTTTGTTGCGGGTACTTTAAAACATTTGTTGACAGGGAAACTTGTTTTTCCCCTATCTCCGTACCCCGGCCCGATTCTCTCGTGCGATGTCGTTTTCTTCTTGTGTCCACCTACACACCGGTGGCACCAAATCCAAAACACTTTTTAGAACACTCACTTCCGGAGGAGATCGTTAGTTTCTCTCAGGAGATCCAGGAGAGCAGGCAGAAAATTCTGAGACTTTCACTACTAACTCTACACAGGATTAGGAACCGAACTGCACTTAAAAGCCGAAGTCACCGATCGCTTTTTTCGCAGCGTTCGGCAATAAAGTTTTACGCGGCGGTTTTACCGTTTCCGGCTTAACCGCTCAGCCGATTTTCGCGATTTTGCCATCAGTTGCACTTCCGCGAGATTAGCGCGCTTCTTTGGTATGCTGAACAATAATTTTCCAGCACTTTGTCAAGCGTAACGAATTTTTGAGCGCGGAGCAAACGATTTCGCTGCGTATGCGTCGCAGGGCCCCGGTTGTGCTGGTTAGGTTAGGTTTTACATCATTCCCCAGAAGGCGGGTCAGGGCCTTTATTTTGCACTTTTTAGTACATTTCACTTTCCATCTCTATTTGTTATACTATTTTCTCTTTCCTTTCTATCACACTTCTATCTTTCATGCCTTTCTTATCTTTCTTCCTATAAATTCTCCACCTCTTTTCTGTCGCTCTCCATTCTATTTCCTTCTTTCATACCTCTCGCTGAGTGAAGACACCGTCGCCCCGTCATCTCTGGTACAATTCTCTGGCTGTAATAAAGCATCCACTTTCTATTCTTTTTGTTTTGTTTTACCTGTGTTCTGTCCAGTCTTCATTTTATTTTTATTTTAGTTTACATTTTATATTTATGTTTACATTTTGTTTTTATTTACTACATAATTTACAACTTTTTTGCAGTACTGTATAAATGTTTATGACTTTCGTCCTCACTCATCAGAGAGGCAACTGCCTAGATCCAATCTTTTCCCTGTTTTAATTCTAATTCTACCCTCTCCCGCCCGAATAAGGACAGGAGCAGGTGCCACGGTCTGGTCCACCTCCGGGTCACAGGGGCACGCGGGACTCTCCTGAGTTTGAACCTGTGGAGGTACTGGAGAATCCCCGTGCCCGGTGAACATCTGACCAAGACCGTGTCGATGATCCGGCGAATTACGCGATACGCCAGCGACGCTTCGCGCCACCTCGTTGTTGAAGCCGTCGTACCTTGCACATACCTCCTGTTCCATTCGTCGAGGCCTTCCAGCCTTAGCTGACGCTTGACGAATGGCCCGGCAGTCCTCGTATTCAGGTCTTCTGCTCTTCAGGGCCGCTTTGGCCAGTTGGTCCGCCCTTTCGCTCCCTCCTCCAACCCCACATGCGCCTTCACCCAATACAACCTTACGTTCGTCCCTTTCTCACGCGCTTTCATTATATTCTCTTTTACTGCGATCGCCAGGGGATGGAGGGTGCCGGGTTTGGCGACAGCCCCAGGGCGGACCTCGAATCGCTGAATCACGGCGCACGAATGTGCCGATCCGCTGGCCGCGTACCCTGTCGCTCTCGCCAAAGCCAGCAGCTCTGCCTGGTATACGGTGCGCAGAAGTTGCCCAACTTGAGTTTTTGTTAACCCTGCGGGCGTCCTGCAGAACGCAGAACGCCGCACCTTACCTTGTCAGCTGATGCGGCTGCTGCCGCAGGTAGATCACCGAGTCGGCAGCCGAGGTGGCAAGTTGACTTCCTCCGCACTTTCGCCCAGAGAATTCCCACACACCAAGCTGCACAGATGGAGTTCCGCAGCTGACCGGAACCTCCAGCTCGGTCACCCAGTACTTGCCGGGTGTGGCCGCACTTTAATTCTCAAATAAAGTGCCGCTTCTTGGACCTGAAGGTCCAGAGGAGTTGCGCCCGGCAGTACCTTTAGGGGCCGAGCGTAACGACGCGGAAACTGGTGAGTTCAGCAATTTTCTGCGCGAAGCCTGAACCGCAGGCATCGATACCGACCAGCAGCTTCTTATTGCCGGCGCCCATGCACTCGCTGCATAGGCTAGGTTAGGTTAGGTTAGGTTAGGTTAGGTTAGGTTAGGTTAGGCTTTTTACATTATTCCCTGCGTATGGCGGGTCAGGGCCTGTTATGTCTACATCTAATATCTTTACGATCCACTTCCTTCATCTGTCGACCTTTATCTCTTCTATACCTCTCGTAAGATTTCCGTCGCTTCGGTTTCCTTTATTTCGTGCCACCGTCTGTACCGGCCATTCTTTATTTTATTTTATTTTCATTATAATTCTTTCCTTATTTTTATATTTACATTTCATTATATTTTGTCTAAATTTAACATTAGTTTCCGCGACGGATGATGACTTATTTTAGCGACATTATTTTGGACTGCTGCTTTGGCAGTAGTCCAAGAACTTTGGCGACTTTCGTCCTCACTCATCAGAGAGGCTACCGATACCATATCCAATTTAACACCCGTTCTTATTTCCAGGTCCGCTCTCTCCCGCCCGAATAAGGGACAGAGAGTTAGGATGTGCGCCACGTCTGTCCACTCCGAAATAGCAATGCGGGACTCTCTTGAGTTTGAACCTGTGGAGGTACTGGAGAATCCCCGTGCCCGGTGAACATCTGACCAAGACCGTCGAGCTCGATCTGGCGAGTCACGCGATACGCTGACTTGACGCTCGGGAAGAACATCCTCGTTGAAGCCGTCGTACCTTGCACGCTACCTGTTCCATTCGTCGAGCGTCCCCAGCCTTAGCTGACGCTTGACGAATGAAATGGGTAATCCTCGTACTCAGGTCTTCTTTTTCCTTCAGGGCCGCTTCCTTGGCCAGGTGGTCCGCCCTTTTCGTTTCCTCCGGGACCCCACATGCGCCTTTCCACCACATCCTTTATATTCGTCCCTTTCACGCGCTTTCATTATATTCTCTTTACTGCGATCGCCAGGGGATGGAGGGTGTCAGGTTTGGCGACAGTCTCCAGGGCGGACCTCGAATCGCTGAATACGGCGCACGACGCCGATCCGCTGGCCGCGTACCCCGTCGCTTTCGCCAAAGCCAGCAGCTCTGCCTGGTATACGGTGCAGAAGTTGCCCAACTTGAGTTTTTGTTAGACTCTGCGCGTCCCGCAGAACGCAGAACGCCGCACCCACCTTAGTCAGTCGATGCGGCTGCCGTCGGTGCAGGACTACCGAGCCTACCGAGGCAAGTTACCCTTCCGC
>JAGSMV010000187.1:0-11070 GCA_029286815.1 Troides helena | reverse complement strand
CCCGTTCTTATTTCAGGTCCGCCTCTCCCACCCGAATAAGGGACAGAGAGTTAGGATGTGCGCCACGTCTGTCCACTCCGAAATAGCAATGCGGGACTCTCTTGAGTTTGAACCCGTGGAGGTACTGGAGAATCCCCGTGCCCGGTGAACATCTGACCAAGACCGTCGAGCTCGATCTGGCGAGTCACGCGATACGCTGACTTGACGCTCGGGAAGAACATCCTCGTTGTTAGCCGTCGTACCTTGCACGCTACCTGTTCCATTCGTCGAGCGTCCCCAGTCTAGCTGACGCTTGACGAATGAAATGGGTAATCCTCGTACTCAGGTCTTCTTTTTCCTTCAGGGCCGCTTCCTTGGCCAGGTGGTCCGCCCTTTTCGTTTCCTCCGGGACCCCACATGCGCCTTTCCACCACATCCTTTATATTCGTCCCTTTCACGCGCTTTCATTATATTCTCTTTACTGCGATCGCCAGGGGATGGAGGGTGTCAGGTTTGGCGACAGTCTCCAGGGCGGACCTCGAATCGCTGAATACGGCGCACGACGCCGATCCGCTGGTCGTACCCCGTCGCTTTCGCCAAAGCCAGCAGCTCTGCCTGGTATACGGTGCAGAAGTTGCCCAACTTGAGTTTTTGTTAGACTCTGCGCGTCCCGCAGAACGCAGAACGCCGCACCCACCTTAGTCAGTCGATGCGGCTGCCGTCGGTGCAGGACTACCGAGCCTACCGAGGCAAGTTACCCTTCCGCACTTTCGCCCAGGGTCCTGGGACGGTGGCCCAAATAGCTGCACAACACTAGAACTAATAAGTACAAGACTGGGTCAATATTTTGGCATAAAAATTTCGGAAATCAAGGGACAAAAAATTCAAAATCGGAAAATTTCAGGGGGGGGAAAAATTTTGTAAAAAGCCCAGAGGACTGTCTGGTGTTGTGCAGAGGGGAGACCACAGCTAAAACCGTTCCTCCGGGACCGAGATCTGTTCCGGGGGTTCCAGAGCTTCTAGAAGTTGGACAAAAGCAAAACTGTCTTTTCTGCAGGAAAAGGCGGTAATTGCTAAAAACCGATCGCGCGTCAGGTTCACGACGACGTAAATCACTCGGACTCTGACTCCAGGGCAATACCAGGATATCTAGGGGAAGAAGGTATAGTAAATAAAGTAAGCCAAAGATTAGATTAGGATAGTTTTAAGTAGTTTAGTTTAGTTTAGACTTACCGCTTCCCCTAGTAATAAGACAAGAGCAAAATAAAACTAGCGAACGTTGCCGCCAATATTTTGCAGGCGCGCAAAATATCCTGGACAAAATAATAGCAACGAATAACAGCGCTGCCGTGAAAAAAAACTGTGTAGGCGCTGTATATTTGTTGCTGTAATATTGCCGTGAGTCAGAGTAGGAGTTAGTATTGCCAGCCCTTTTGCACTAGTTTAAGTATTGTGTTGCCGTATTGCACTAGTTTAAGTTTTAGAAAGTGACTGGCCTTATTGCCTTAGTATTAAGTTTTAAACTGATTATTGCCCTATTGCACTAGAATTAAGCTTTAGATAAAGGACGAGTTCCTCTTTGTTCCCCCCCTCGACATGATCCGCACTCCCCGAGGAAGTCGGACGCGGGCGACGTGACCCTGCCTAGTGAGGCAGGAGATACCATGCGGAGGGAGTACGTCGTCTATAGCGGACGCCCCTAGAGGGGCAGCGTCCGTAGAAGCGTAGGGGAGTGGGAGAAGGTCGAGGGGAAGAGGAAGACCTCTCCCCGAGCAGCCGCCCCCACAACTAAGCCAAAGGCACGTGCCCTGCAGGACCAGGGACCAAAGTTGGTACAGGAGCGGTCACCGGCGGGGGCGAGCGCCGCGGGCCCCCTGCTGAGGGGAGGGCGGGCGCCCGCCGACCGCGTGGTGGAGGCGCGGGCCTGCCTGACTAAAAGCCAAGCTCCACCTGGCAGGCTCGCGCAACCCTCAAGTCAGAAATAAAGATAGGGTGACCGCAGCAGTGGAGAGGCTGTACCACTGGTCAAGGAGGCCGTGGCGGACAGAGACGAGTGAAGTCCCTGTCCCGGAACCCTGAGGAAGGCGGAGGAGGGGCGGGAGCTTGGGGTCGCCAAGATGACCCTGCCCCCCCCTCGCTGGACCAGGGAAACCGACCTTCTCAAAAGGTTGAAGATGGGCGGCTTCTTGAGAGCAGCAGTAAGGAGATTGCTGAACTCAAGAAGTCGCCTGTCATGGGAGGAGGAGGGCGCCCGGCAGCGGGCACGGCGTGGCGGGCGGCAGCGGCCGCCCCGGCAAAAAGGCCCCACCGGGGAGCGAGGTGGCACCCTGGTGGCGGTCTCGTCGGAGGTGGCCGCGACAGGGAGCAGGGAGGATCCGTGAGGTTCTAATGCGAAGGAGGAGGGCCCGGATCAATAAATTACGGAAAACAAGGACGGGAGAGTAATACTAGGGTGTGGCACAGAGAGCGAGCTGGCGAGGGTGCGCGAGCGTCTGGCAAAGGCGGGCAAGGGCCTGAAGCTGGAGGAGGTGCAGAGCCGAGACCCGCTGGTCGTGCTACGGGATGTAATGTCCGCCAAGGATGAGGACATAGTGAAGGCATTGAGAACCCAGAACGCCCATCTGCTGGGTGACATCCCGGAGCGGGACCGGCGGGCCGAGGTACGCTTCAGGCAGGCGCGGAACGCGCATACCACCCATGTGGTCTTGCGCGTGTCCCCAAAACTCTGGGGCCGCCTCATCGACGCGGGCATGATTCACGTGGATCTCCAACGGGTCCGGGTGCAGGACCAATCCCCCCTGGTGCAGTGCACTCGCTGCTTGGGATACGGCCACAGTAAGCGGTTGTGCACCGAACGTGAGGATCGGTGCACCCACTGCAGTGGACCGCACCTAAGAGGCGAGTGCCCGGAATGGCAAGCCGGGAAACCTCCCGCCTGCCGGAACTGCCGGAAAGCAAAGGCGGACCGGTGGGGACCACGGGCGTTCGACGAAGAATGCCCGGTCCGGAGACGGTGGACGCCATAGCTCGGGCGTCGGTAGCATATTGCTAACGGCGCCCCGGGGCCGACCGCAATATCCGGACTGGCGACGCCAGTATCACGCTGTGCAGTTGAACCTGCAAAGGTCCGAGCTTGTTACGGCCGAGCTGATATGCGAAGCGCCGAAGAGAGGGTGGGCATTCGCGATGGTCCAGGAGCCGTATATCGGCGCGATTGGCGAGATGCGGCACTACCCAGGGACAAGGATAGTACAATGCGAGCCGAGGCGACGAGGAAGTCGTCAAAGCCGCCATTGTGCTGTTCGACGACACCATCGATATCACTTCAGTATCCTGACCTCACGTCTGGAAACATTACCGCTGCCAGACTGAGAACCGGGGCCTGGGAGATAGGGTGGTGTCCGTCTACCTGGAGCCAAATAAGCCCGTCGGACCATACCTGACCGGATCGGCTCGGTCGTGGAAGGTTGGGGACTGCCAACGTGATACTGGGCGGTGATGTCAACGCCCACAACACCTGGTGGGGCAGCCAGTCCGGAGACCAGAGGGGAAATGATGTTGCAGCCGCGCTCGACACATTGAGCTGCACGTGATGAACCGGGGTCTGAGCCTACGTTCGACACCTATCGGGGCGGAAAGCGATATTCCAGTTGCGTCGACGTTACTGCTTGCTCGACCACTCTGCTCGATCGAGTGGAGGGCTGGCGAGTCGCGGACGGGTTATCCTCGTCGGACCACAGGGCGATCCTGTTCCGAGCCGGAATCTCGTGAGGTCCGTCGGTACGGATCAGGCGAACCAATACGAAGTACAGTATTCTTACAGAGCAGACTGGGACGAGTTCAAAGGAACTTTCGCCCAGCTGTTTCAGACCGCTGTCTGACGCCAGCCGAGGTGACCGAGGTCACCGATAAGGGGCGTTGGACAGCATTGCCGGGCGGTACGTGGAAACCGTGGGGACACCTGCGATTCGGTCCTGCCGAAGGCCTCCGGGAGGAAGAGGACAGAGTTGCCCTGGTGGTCCGAACAGTTTTCTCTCAAGGCAGACGCCTTGAGGAAGAAGAGACGGATCCCGAACGCGCGGCCGGCCCGTAAGGAGATGGTCTTGCGCGAGTATTTCGACGCGAAGGGGAGGCTTTACCCGCCCTGAGGTGAGGCGTGCTCAGACCCTCAAGCTGGAAGCGGTTCTGCGAGAGGCAGGAGCGCGAGACCATGTGGGACGGCATCTATCGCGTGATGCGTCGCACGGAGGTAAGGCGTGAAGACGTCCCCCTCGTCCAGGGAGGGAAGGTGCTGGACGCAGCGGGATCGGCCAGGTTGCTTGCGGAGGTTTTCTTCCCGGGGACGACCCTGGGAGGACAATGTGACCACTGTACTGTAAGAGCCCAGTCCGATGATATCAACGAGGGGGGACATGGTGATCCATGCGAACCCCCCTTCACGATGGAGGAGCTCCGATGGTCCGTGTCAACCTTCAATGCGAAAAAGGCACCTGGCTTCGACGGATTCACTGCCGACATCTGCCGGGCGGCCATCGCCGTGGGATGCCGAATCCAGCCGCGTCATGTCTCGTCGCCTACTTCCCCACGAGATGGAAGGAGGCAGCGGTTGTGGTGTTGCGGAAGCCCGGTAGGACGACTACACGCACCCGAAATCCTACCGGCTCCATCGGACTCTTGCCCGTCATGGGCAAGGTCCTGGAGAAGATGATGGTCCGGAGGATACGGTGGTACACTGCACCGTATATCAGTAGCCGCCAATACGGCTTCATGCCGCAAGGTGTACCGAAGACTCCTGTATGACCTGATCCAGCACATACGCCTCGCTTGAAGGAGAAGGAGATCGCTGTGCTGGTATCATTGGACATAGAGGAGCCTTCGACAACGCCTGGTGGCCTGCTATACGGTGCAGACTGGCCGAGACCTCGCTGCCCCGTCGACCTGCGGCGCCTTGTCGATAGCTACTTTAGCGACCGCAAGGTGTCCGTCAGGTACGCGGGGCTGAGTGTGCCAGAAATACCACCAAGGGGTGCGTGCAGGATCCGTGGGCGGCCCAACATTCTGACCCTCCTCATAAATCCACCCTGGAGATGGTGGGCAAGAGCGAACACACTGCCAGGCGTTTGCAGACGACGTCGTGCTGATCTTCTCCGGGCAAGAGACCGGGGACATCACGAGGAAGGCAAACGCGGTGCTCGCCGATATTCACGATTGGGGGGTCCGAAATAAGTTGAGGTTTGCACCACACAAAACCAACGTGATGGTGCTTACCAACAAACCTGGGCACGACAACCCAATATTGAATATGGGCGGAGAGCCCCTTTGTCGAACTCGTGAAGCCTGGATGAGCTGGTTCGACAATTGACGATAGGCTCACGTTCAACACGCACGTGAAGAACGTGAGCAGCAAGGCCCAAGGCCTCTATCGTCAATTGTGCAGGGCCGCGAAAGTATCATGGGGGTTGAACTCGGAGGTGATCAGAACGATGTATCTGGCGGTGTTGGAGCCGATCATTCTGTATGCAGCGAGTGCATGGCGCCGGCGGCGGCGAAGCTGCTATCCAGCAGCTCGATGCGATCAGCGCGGCTTCGCGCAGAAAATTGCGCGAACCCACCGAACCGCATCGCTGCATTCGGCCCTAGTACTGCCGGGTTGCTTCCTCTGACCTGGTCCAAGAAGCGGCCACTTTATTTGAGGTAAAGCGCGGCCACACCCGGCGAGTACTCGGAGACCGAGAGCTGGAGGTTTCAGTCGGCTATTTTGAGACCACCACACCCGTCTGAGCAGCTCGGTGTGGAGTTCTCCCGCCTGGGGAAAGTGCGGAGGATGCAGCCACCTCGGCTGCCGACTCGGCCATTTACACCGACGGCAGCCGCATCGACGACAAGGTGGGTGCGGCGTTCTGCGTCATGCGGACGCCGCAGAGGTTTCGAACAAAAGCTCGCTGGGCAACTTCTGCACCGTATACCAGGCAGAGCTGCTGGCCTTGGTGAAAGCGACAGGGTACGCGGCCAGCGGGTCGGCGCATTCGTGCGCCGTTCTTGCTGACTTTATGTCCCCGAGACAGTCGCAAAACCTGACACCTCCATCCTGGCGATCGCAGTGAAAGAGAATATAATGAAAGCGCGTGAGAAAGGGACGGATGTAAGACTGTATTGGGTGAAGGCGCATGTGGGGATGGAAGGAAACGAAAGGGCGGACTATCTGGCCAAGGAAGCGGCCCTGAAGAGTAAAAGAAGACCGGAGTACGAGGATTGCCTGCTTTCGTCAAGCGTCAGCTAAGGCTGAGACGCTTGACGAATGGAACAGGAGGTATGTACAAGGTACAACGGCTTCAACAACGAGGATGTTTTTCCCGGTGACGTCGGGTCGCGCCCAGTCGATGCCGACACGGTCTGGTCCAAATGTTCACCGGACACGGGGGATTCTCCGAGTACCTTCACAGGTTCAAGCTCAAGGAGAGTCCCGCGTGCCCCTGTGACCCGGAGGTGGACCAGACCGTGGTGCACATCCTGCTTTCCTGTCCCTTATTCGGGCGGGAGAGGGCAGAGACTGAAATAGTCCTGAGAAGGAAGCTGGATATGGTGTCGGTTGCCTCTCTGATGAGTGAGGACGAAAGTCGCCAGATATTTCTGACATACTGCAGAAAAGCAATAGAAGAGACAATGAAGAAAAATAAAGTGCAATAAATAAATTTTCAAAAATAAAAACACCAAAAATGTTAAATAAAAATTAATAAAAAACCTAAAAATGTAAAACTGAAAATGGACAGGATGATCTCTTTCAGGGTACGAGAATGCCCAGTTAAAAAAACGGACGAGGCGACGGTGTCTTCACTCAGCGAGAGGTATGAAAGAAGGAAATGGAATGGATAGCGATAGAAAAGAGGAGGAGATATAAAGGAAGGCAGAGGAATGAGTGAAAGATAGGACAGTATGAAAGAAAGGAATGAAGAAATTAGTCTTAAGATAAAGATGATAAGTGTGGAAACGATGCTTAAAAGTGCAAGCAAAGGCCCTGACCCACAATACGCAGGGGAATAATGAAAAAAAAACCTAACCTAACCTAACCTAACCTAACCTAACCTAACCTAACCTAACCTAACCTAACCTAACCTAACCTAACCTAACCTAACCAACAACGAGGATGTTCTTCCCGAACGTCAAGTCAGCGTATCGCGTGACTCGCCAGATCGAGCTCGACACGGTCTTGGTCCAGATGTTCACCGGGCACGGGGGATTCTCCGAGTACCTCCACAGGTTCAAACTCAAGGAGAGTCCCGCGTGCCCCTGTGACCCGGAGGTGGACCAGACCGTGGCGCACATCCTGCTCTCCTGTCCCTTATTCGGGCGGGAGAGGGTTGATTTTGAAATCAGGACAAAAAGAAAATTAGATATAGGAGCGGTTGCCTCTCTGATGAGTGAGGACGAAAGTCGCCGAATATTCATGGAGTACTGCAAAAATGTAGTACAAACTGTAGTAAATAGGAACAAGCTGTAAATATAAAAGGAAATAAAAAGAAAAATAAATCAAAATCAAAATTTAAAAATTTAAAATTAAGTGCAAACTAAATGGAAATGGAAAATGAAATAAATTTAATAGAATAAGTATACCTACACAAAGATATAAAAAGAAAGTAAATAAAATAAAAGGAAAGGAGTAGAAAAGAAGTGTAATAAAAATTGTTCCAGATTAATGACGATAAGGATTTGCAGCCACAAATGAAGAGAGGTATGGAAGAAGGAAATGGAATGGAGAGCGAAAGAAACGAGGTGGAGAATAAAACAGGAAGAAAGATAAGTTAAGAGCGAAAGATAGAAGTATGAAAGAAAGGAAAGAGAAAGTTTGCTATAATTATACAGATGTTAAGTGAATAGAAATAAAAGGCCCTGACCCGCCATACGCAGGGGAATGAAGTTTTAAAAAAAAAAAAACCTAACCTAACCCAATCCCAATCCCAACCTAACCTAACCCAACCCAACCCAACCCAACCTAACCTAACCTTAACCTTAACCTAACCTAATCCTAACCTAACCTAACCTAACCTAACCTAACCTAACCTAACCTAACCTAACCTAACCAGAGAATATTATGAAAGCACGTGAGAAAGGGACGAATATAAGGTTGTATTGGGTGAAGGCGCATGTGGGGTTGGAGGGAAACGAAAGGGCGGACCACCTGGCCAAAGAAGCGGCCCTGAAGAGCAAAAGAAGACCTGAGTACGAGGATGTTCACCATTTGTCAAGCGTCAGCTAAGGCTGAGACGCTTGACGAATGGAACAGGAGGTATGTGCAAGGTACGACGGCTTCAACAACGAGGATGTTTTTCCCGAACGTCAAGTCAGCGTATCGCGTGACTCGCCAGATCGAGCTCGACACGGTCTTGGTCCAGATGTTCACCGGGCACGGGGATTCTCCAGCAACTCGCGGCCCAACCCCATGGTCCTGCGTGCCCCTGTGACCCGGAGGTGGACCAGACCGTGGCGCACATCCTGCTCTCCTGTCCCTATTCGGGCGGGAGAGGGTTGACTTTGAAATCAAGGCAAAAAGAAAAATTAGATATAGGAGCAGTTGTCTCTGATGAGTGAGGACGAAAGTCGCCAACATTCTTAAAATTCTGCAGAAAGATAGTAAATTATGTAACGTCAACAACAAAATAAACAAAAACAAAATCAAATGTATAAATCCAAATGTATATATATTAATAAATTAAGCACAAAAAATAAAAATAAAGGGAAGCAGGAGATAGAAAACAAAAGTAAATGCTTCCATTTCAGGATAATGCTCAGGACATGACGAGGCGACAATGTCTTCACTCAAAGGAGAGGTATGAAAGAAGGAAATGGAATGGAGAGCGACAGAAAAGAGGTGGAGAAACTACAGGAAGAAAGATAAGTTAAGATGAAAGATAGAAGTATGAAAGAAAGGAAAGAGAAAGTTTGCTATAATTATACAGATGTTAAGTGAATAGAAATAAAGGCCCTGACCCGCCATACGCAGGGGAATGAAAAAAAAAAAAAAAAAAAAACCCAACCCAACCTAACCTAACCCAACCCAACCTAACCTAACCTAACCTAACCCAACCCAACCTAACCCAACCCAACCCAACCCAACCCAACCCAATCCCAATCCCAACCTAACCTAACCTCAGCGTATCGCGTGACTCGCCAGATCGAGCTCGACACGGTCTTGGTCCAGATGTTCACCGGGCACGGGGGATTCTCCGAGTACCTCCACAGGTTCAAACTCAAGGAGAGTCCCGCGTGCCCCTGTGACCCGGAGGTGGACCAGACCGTGGCGCACATCCTGCTCTCCTGTCCCTTATTCAAGTGGGAGAGGGTTGAATTTGAAATAGAGACACAGGAAAAGGTTGATACAGGAGCTGCTGCTCTCTGATGAGTGAGGACGAAAGTCGCCAAACATTTATAAAATATTGTGAGAAAGTGACCAAAGAAATTATAAATATGTCAAACGTAATTGCAATTAAAATTTTAAATGTAAAAAATATTATTATAAATAAAAAAAAGTAAAAAATTGCAATATAAAAATAAACAAATGTAACCTGAGAGGCTTAAAATAAATAAAAGAAAAGGAACGCGAGCTGACCAAAAATGGATGCCTTAACAACAGGGAATCGTTCCAGAACTGACGAGGCGACGAAGTCTTCACTTAGCGAGAGGTATGCAAGAAGGAAATAGAATGGAGAGCGACAGAAAAGAGGTGGAGAAACTACAGGAAGAAAGACAAGAAGAAACGGAGCGATAGGCGCGGAGAAAGGAACGAGGAATTAGTTATAAAGGAATAGAGATGATAAGTGTGATGTATCTGAAAAATGCAAATAAAGGCCCTGACCCGCCATACGCAGGGGAATGAAAAAAAAAAAAAAAAAAAAAAACCCAACCCAACCCAATCCCAACCTAACCTAACCCAACTTAACCTAACCTAACCCAACCTAACCTTAACCTAACCTAACCCAACCTAACCCAACCCAATCCCAACCTAACCTAACCTTAACCTAACCTAACTCAACTCTAACCTAACCTAACCTAACTCAACCTAACCCAATCCCAACCTAACCTTTTTTTTTGTTTTCGCTGGGAATGCATTTACGGCATATCACCGGCCTCGAAGAAGCTGATGATTGCGGGACCGGGACCGTGAAGCGGTTCCCCATGTCACTAAACCCCAAAGCGGCGCTCTGCTTGCCGCTTAAAACAGCCACGGGAACGCGTTAGCATACCTCCGTGACTCTACCAGTGCTGCCCTGTGTGTTAGGCCTTCTTCGGGGATGGGTCGGGATCCCCTGACTACACCGAGACGAGCCGGAACACGCGGCACGCTCCGGCCGGGACGTACCCGCGGACGACGACTGTCCCAGAGTCGTCGTCCTGCGACTCTTCGCTAGGGCGGCTGATAACGCTTCGCTCTGCCCCCTTTTGTTTTGGTTGCTGGCAGGCTCGGCTCTCCCTCGAGCACGTTCCGCTTTCTTCTTTCGACGCATTACGCCTTCAGCAAAGTGCGGCTTGTTCCACTTATCTTCGCTGTCAACCATCGATCTTATGAGAGTCGGCAGCGAAATGTTCATCTCTAAAGTAGCAGATAGCGCTTTACGCTTTCTCGCCCACGGCCTTCCAGCGTGTGTTGCCCTGTATCCCGGTCAGAGCCACAGTGGTGGCAGGCCGGGGTCGATTCGATGTTCAACACCTCGCACAGGTATCGGCCGAAACATCCGTGTCCCGTCAATAGCTGTGTGAGGCGGAACGTGAGCGCACCGCCAGGCCGCTCAACCCACTCCCGCAGCACTGGCTGCATAGTTGTGAGCAGCTCTACGCCTCTACCGACCTTCGGTCGCACCGCTCAAGAGCAAAGGGCGTTATCCCTGGTGACCTGTCTCCACCGGCGCACTTCTTCTGGTGCCGGTTCGAAATCTCCTCCGCGTACACGGGCATTGCTGCCTGTGCACTGAGTTTCAGCCTCTAGGTCCCAAGGATGCTGCCCGCGAGAGCGCACGCCGCGTCCCTGGAGACCGTACGGTATCCGCATGACTCTGATGGCCATTATACGCTGCAACCTGCCCAACACGAGTCGGTTGT
>JAGSMV010000186.1:0-11968 GCA_029286815.1 Troides helena | reverse complement strand
CATATTCAGCTACTTTTTACATAATCTCACCTCATAAATCCATCTACTTGCCGAATTAAATTTTTCAATGTCAGACATGACCAATATCTCCTTTCAGATTACCGACATACTCTATTTGTATTTAAATCATAAGGATCTGATATAGGTCTGCTGTAGAGATCTCAAAAATCTGTCTTTAAATATTCTTTATCTTATTCAAAAGCCATAAAATAAAGGGGTTTAGTACTTTAAAACTTAAATCATGTGCATGATTGAGTTTATTTTAAATTAACCTATACATTGCTTAGAACTGTTTAGCGAGTGATACCGAGGTAAACACGCCCATTAAACATATCCATATTACTATCGACATTATTATCAGCCCACGCTAGCTCAGTATTCCTCCTTTATAATCAATGCGTATACCTGCTTTGCCAAGTCCATAACCTGTTTGGTCAGCATCGGGTGCAACAGCTATAAGTAAGTTTTCTCATTATCTGGCTTGGTATATCCAGAACCAGCAAATCCTTGAATATTTTGATAGATCGGGCTATATTCTCACAATAATAATATTGATTACCTGAACCAAAGTATAATCAGGCGAATAATAGGCAGCCAAACTCACATTATCACTATTTAGAAAAAAAACATTTTTATGTTTGTACATGACGCCAAATTCTCAAAATCTGGAGATGGGCCTGTACCTCCTGGATAATTCCATCAGCATAGAAAAAAATCTAAACTGGCATTTCTTTTCATTTTAAACGCATATATCTCCACGAGGAAGGCAATGGTGCTCGCCGATATTCACGATTGGGGGTCCGAAATAAGTTGAGGTTTGCACCACACAAAACCAATGATGGTGCTCACCACAAACTTAAGTACGACAACCCAATATTGAATATGGGCGGAGAGCCTTTGTCGAACTCGTGAAGTTTGATACTGGTCGACGATTGACGATAGGCTCACGTTCAACACGCACGTGAAGAACGTGAGCATCAAGGCCCGGCCCTATCGTCAATTGTGCAGGGCCGCGAAAGTGTCATGGGGGTTGAACTCGGAGGTGATCAGAGCGATGTATCTGGCGGTGTTGAGCCGATCATTTTGCGGGCGCAGCGAGTGCATGGCGCCGGCGGCTACAGCTGCTATCTGAGCAGACTTCTGATGTGAGCCTTAGCGCGGCTTGGCGCAGAAAATTGCGCGAACCCACCGAACCGCATCGCTGCATTCGGCCCGCACTCGCCGGGTTGCTTCCTCTGGACCTTCGGGTCCAAGAAGCGGCCACTTTATTTGAGGTAAAGCGCGGCCACACCCGGCGAGAGTACTCTCGGAGACCGAGAGCTGGAGGTTCCAGTCAGCTACTTGAGACTACCACACCCGTCTGAGCAGCTCGGGAGTTCTCCTGCCTGGGGAAAGTGCGGAGGATGTCCAACTTGCCACCTCGGCTGCCGACTCGGCCATTTACACCGACGGCAGCCGCATCGACGACAAGGTGGTGCGGCGTTCTGCGTCATGCGGGACGCCGCAGAGGTTTCTCTGAACAAAAGCTCGTTGGGCAACTTCGCACCGTATACCAGGCAGAGCTGCTGGCCTTGGTGAAAGCGACAGGGTACGCGGCCAGCGGGTCGGCGCATTCGTGCGCCGTTCTCAGCGACTCGAGGTCCGCCCTGAGACAGTCGCAAAACCTGACACCCTCCATCCCCGGCGATCGCAGTGAAAGAGAATATAATGAAAGCGCGTGAGAAAGGGACGGATGTAAGACTGTATTGGGTGAAGGCGCATGTGGGGATGGAAGGAAACGAAAGGGCGGACTATCTGGCCAAGGAAGCGGCCCTGAAGAGTAAAAGAAGACCGAGTATGATGATTGTTCGTTTTCGTCAAGCGTCAGCTAAGGCTGGAGACGCTTGACGAATGGAACAGGAGGTATGTGCAAGGTACAACGGCTTCAACAACGAGGATGTTTTTCCCAGACGTCAGGTCGGCATATCGCGTGCTTCGCAGGCTCGAGCTCGACACGGTCTTGGTCCAGATGTTCACCGGGCACGGGGGATTCTCCGAGTACCTTCACAGGTTCAAGCTCAAGGAGAGTCCCGCGTGCCCCTGTGACCCGGAGGTGGACCAGACCGTGGTGCACATCCTGCTTTCCTGTCCCTTATTCGGGCGGGAGAGGGCAGAGACTGAAATAATCCTGAGAAGGAAGCTGGATATGGTGTCGGTTGCCTCTCTGATGAGTGAGGACGAAAGTCGCCAGATATTTCTGACATACTGCAGAAAAGCTATAGAAGAGACAATGAAGAAAAATAAAGTGCAATAAAAAAAATGTATATAAATAAAAACACCAAAAATGTAAAATAAAAAGTAATAAAAAACCTAAAAATGTAAAACTGAAAAAGAAAATATAGGACAGGATGATCTCTTTCAGGGTACGAGAATGCCCAGTTAAAAACGGACGAGGCGACGGTGTCTTCACTCAGCGAGAGGTATGAAAGAAGGAAATGGAATGGATAGCGATAGAAAAGAGGAGGAGATATAAAGGAAGGCAGATGGAATGGGGAGGAAAAGATACAGGGATTAGCATGAAAGAAAGGAATGAGGAAATTAGCTTTAAGATAAAGATGATAAGTGTGGAACGATGTTTGGTGCGTGAAGAAGGTCCCGATCCTATCATCATCGCAGGGGAATTCAATGTTAAATTAAAACCTAACCTAACCTAACCTAACCTGCATCGCGTGCGTGCTCAGACCTCAAGTTGGAAGCGGTTCTGCGAGAGGCAGGAGCGCGAGACCATGTGGGACGGCATCTATCGCGTGATGCGTCGCACGGAGGTAAGGCGTGAAGACGTCCCCCCGTCCAGGGAGGGAAGGTGCTGGACGCAGCGGGATCGGCCAGGTTGCTTGCGGAGGTTTTCCGGGATGACCCCGGGAGGACAATGCGGACCACTGTACTGTAAGAGCCCAGTCCGATGAAGTCAACGAGGGGGACATGGTGATCCATGTGAACCCCTTCACGATGGAGGAGCTCCGATGGTCCGTGTCAACCTTTAACGCGCGAAAAAGGCACCTGGCTTCGACGGGATTCACCGCCGACATTCGCCGGGCGGCCATTGCCGTGGATGCCGAACTGTTTCGCGCTCTCCAACCGGTGTCTCGCTCTGTTTCCTCCACTTACCTGACGAGATGGAAGGAGGCAGTGCTGTGGTGTTGCGGAAGCCCGGTATGATGACTACACGCACCCGAAATCTGCGGCCCATCGGACTCTTGCCCGTCATGGGCAAGGTCCTAGAAAAGATGATGGTCCGGAGGATACGGTGGTACACTGCACCGTATATCAGTAGCCACCAATACGGCTTCATGCCGCAAAGGTGTACTGAAGACTCCTGTATGACCTGATTCAGCACATACGCTCTCGCTTGAAGGAGAAGGAGATCGTTGTGCTGGTATCATTGGACATAGAGGAGCCTTCGACAACGCCTGGTGGCCTGCTATACGGTGCAGACTGGCTGAGACTCGCTGCCCCGTCGATGCCTGCGGCGCCTTGTCGACAGCTATTTTAGCGATCGCAAGGTGTCCGTCAGGTACGCGGGGGCGGAGTGTGCCAGGGATACCACCAAGGGGTGCGTGCAGGATCCGTGGGCGGCCCAACATTCTGACCCTCCTCCTAAATCCACTCCTGGAGATGGTGGTCAAGAGCGGAACACACACTGCCAGGCGTTCGCAGACGACGTCGTGCTGATCTTCTCCGGGCAAGAGACCGGGGACATCACGAGGAAGGCAAATGCGGTGCTCGCTGATATTCACGATTGGGGTCCGAAACAAGTTGAGGTTTGCATCAGTTTGCATTTTGCCCGTCGCTCACGGCGGGAGGAAGCGGACGGCGTGGTTCTGCCGCCGCGCTTCTCCCGCCGGCCCGCCGCCGCCTGCAGGTGCGGCAGCGGCGTCGGCCTCCCTCGTGCGCTCGGCGGCCTCCTTCTGACGCATCACTGCGCCGCAGAAGGAGACCACCGCCTTCCAAGACCTCTCGCTGCTCAACATATGATCGATTACAGTCGGCAGCGAGAGGTCACTGCCGACTTGCGCGACGAGGGCGTGGCGCTGCGGCCCCATGCCGGGCACTTCTCAGAGTGTGGCAGGCACCGTGTCAATCGGCGCACCACACTCGACGCATTCTTGTGTCATCTTCATGAGCCACCTGGTGCAGGTACTTGCCGAAACATCCATGGCCTGTCAGCACCTGCACCAGGTGGAACGTCAAGGCCCCCGTACCGCCGGTTTCACATCTACACCGAATGCGGGCCTGATGGCCTCCACCGTGCCCCGGCCGGCGGCAGGGTTACCTAACTCACTTCACCGCCGGATCAGGGCGTCATGGGCAACGCGCCTGATCCGGCGTGACCGTGGCCGGGTCCGGCCGACGCTCTCCGGCATCCCGCAGGAAGAGGTACACTTCCGCGAGCGACTGCGCCTGTAGATGCCAAGGCGCATCGGCCGCGAGAAGCGTACCCGCCGTCCAGGACACCGCAATGGTACGCCCGATTGGCTCGGACCGCCAGGATACGCTGGGCCCTCTTCAACACGGGCCCGTTCCTGGCGGTCTCGCACCTGTCCACCCATACGGCGCGCACTGCCAGCGCCATACTCCGCAGGATGCCAGAGTATAGGCGCCGACACAAATGACCCGGCCCCCGACATTGGGCAGCAATCTGCCCAGCGCAGCGGCGGTGGCGGTGAGCTTCGGGAGAAGCTGCTCGAGTGTGCTCTCCGGAAGCTCCATCGCCCGTCCAGAGTGAGCCTCCCAAATACTTGAGGGCTCCCCGCACTGGGACCCTCTCGCCCCGGACGGGGATGATCGCGCCTCGGGTGGACTGCGGGGTCCGTGGAAGAGGAGGGCCTCCGTCTTCGTGACGGAGACCTCAGACCCAGCCGCTCGATCCGGTCTACCACCAGCGACGTGCTAGTGGCGGCCAGACGAGCAGCCTCGTCGTAACTCCTCTCGGCCGAGACGAGGGTGTCGTCCGCGTAGCATAGTACTCCTCGTCCTGGGAGGACCGGCTGCCGCAGCAGCCAGTCGTACGCGAGGTTCCACAGCAAGGCCCAAGACCGACCCCTGTGGAACCCCGCTCTCCACGCGCCGCCGATGTAAGTCGCCGCTGCCATCAACCCAGACGATCGTCCTGAAACCTGGGAGGTACGCCCCCAACAGCCCGACCATGTAGGGGAAGCCGAAAACTCCAGCGCCCCCTGATCGTCGCGAATGGCAGGCTGTTGAAGGCGTTCTCGATATCTATGATACCCCCAGGACCACCTCGCTGTCACCGAAGGCCTCCAGACAGAGGCCCTTCAGGTCGAGCAGGGCGTCCAAAGCGGATCGCCCTGCCCGAGAAATCCCGTACTGGGCCTCATGGAGGCCCGGTCCCACCTCGGCGAGGTGCCGAACGAGACGGCCGGCTAAGATCTTCTCGAAGACCTTACCCGCCTCGTCCAGAAGGACGATCGGTCTGTACGCGGAAGGAGTCAAATACGGTCCTTCCGCAGCAGGCAAAGCCTGCCTGTTCTTCTGCGCCTCTCCGGGAACTGCACGCGCCGAATGCAGGCGTCGTACAGTCCCCGGAGCCTCGCGCAGGTGACTCGCGGCCACCCAGAGGGCCCTCGATGGGACCCTGCCGGGTCTCCCGGAGCCGTACGTCGACCCCGGAGACGCATCCAGGGCCACGGTCCAGCCTCTTCTTCCGTCAGGGAGGGACCTCCTGTGGACGCCGCGGGGGCGGTGGTGGACATAACCGGGGCTGAAATGACGCGTCAGCCCCCGGGAACAAACTGGTCCACCACCACCCCTTGAGGAAGTCCGGGTCCAGGGCCTCCGTTAAGGCGCCTGCGGCACAGCAGCTTCCAGCGCCGTCTTGAACGGCGCCTGGCTGATCCCTGTCGACCCCTTCTGCCAGTAGTTCCTCCCAGGCAAGGTCTTCGCCCGACTATGGCGAGCCGCAGGTCTTGCGGGCTTCCGCATACCGACCCTGCAGCCGCTCCTCCTCCCCTGTCACCTGCGTGCGCCGACGCCGACAACGCTGCAGTGCCCGGCGACGAGCCTGGGCCGCCGCCCGGAGGCCGGAGAGCTCTCCGACCACCAGTACAGCTGGCGGCGGTCCGCAGGACGTCGCCGCATCTTAGCATGGCCGCATCGCACACCTCCTGAAGAGCGCTGTGGATGCGACCTTCCAGCTCGTCGACGCCGACGTCGCTGGAGCCTCGGGCATGTTCCATCTTTGGAACAACGCCGCCTCCTCGGCGAGCTCCTTGTCGAACTTGCCGAAGACCCAACGAGGGAAGTGGAACCCGACGCGATGATGTTGTGCCGCGCCCCTGAGGAGGGAGACCTCGAACCTGATATATCGGTGATCCGGATACAAGCCCCCTAAATTCTCCCTCTTCCACCTGCCAATTTCTGAGCACGCGGCGCGCGAGCGCCGGTATGGTGACGCAAAGGAGAGGTCCACGATGGACCCCCCGACCCCGCACGCACGTGAGCGTTTCCCTCGTTGAGGCTCAGACCGGAGAGCAGTGCCCATGCCTCAACTGCTCTCCCTCTCGCGTTGGTGGCGGTGCCGCCCCAAGAGCGAGACTTGGCGTTGAAGTCGCCGAGGACCAAGATCTCCTCGGTGACACCTGGCCCAGGAATTTGACAGAGTCGAGAAACACCTCGAATCCCTGCCAGGGACGTGGTTGGGGAGAAGTGGCCCCGATGACAGCGTACCTCCCCAACCTGCTGCCGCAGCCGTGCCCCTCTAGTGACTTGAAGAGGGGGCAGGCGCCCGCCTGCCAGTACCGTGCCATCAGCCGTCCTCCAGGTCCCCGACCCAGGATGATTGGGCGGGAATCCTGTACGGCTCTGATGCCACGCCACGTGGCATCCCCACCTGCCAACGACTGCAGGAACAAGTCCTGAGCGCCGGCGGAGGGAAAGAGATTCGCCTGCAGGAGTGAGATGTGGGCCATCACCAATTGACATGTTCTCACCTGCAGGCGCACTATTTCCGCGACGCGGGAAGGTGTCCCGCCGCAGCCTTTCCTTTGACCCTGGGGAGACAAGTTCTCCCCATCAAATGGTTGGACTTCCGGACCAGAGTCGGCGCAGACGGAGCATCGGAACTCCGACTGGCACTCGCCGGCCCTATGACCCACCTCTTCCGCATCGGAAGCACAGATCCCTCCGACATTTGGGGATGGGCACGTAGAGGAGGTGTGCCCGATCGCCATGCAGTTGAAGCAGCGCGGGCGTTGCTCCAGAGCTCACGATCCTGGCCGAGGTCCACCCGACCAGGACGCGGCCCTTTCTCCGCCAGCAGCAGCTTCGCGGCGGCGACCGGACACGTTACGGTGGTGGTGCCCATCCCCCGGGCCCGTCCCTTACGGACAGGGCTTCACTCGCTCCGGCTGCGCCCGTTGCCGCGACGACCGCAGCCTCGACCGTCTCCTTTGCGGCCGAGTCGTCCAGCTCGGTCACTCGCAGATCTGCGGTTTTGACCGGTTGACTACGTCGGCCACCCCAGCCAGCGAAGCTTTATCTTTTCCGCTAGCTGGTCCGCGACGTCGTGGCCGTGGCTGGCACCCAGCTCGAACAGGCGGGCTCCCCGCCATGGTGCGCCGCACCCGCACTTGGCCCACGAGGCCCGCCCCGAGGGCGGACGCCTCACCAGGAGCTCATGATCTCCCCGGTAAGACGTCTCCCCGGCCACCGTGTCGCCCGGGCCGCAGCTTGACAATAACTGCGGCTGTCTTGGGCGGCGCAAGCTTGGGCCCCTTCTGGCGGGGCCGCCTTCGGCGCGGGGCCGCCTTCATGGCGGGGCCGCCTTCTGGCGGCCTTGGCCCGCGCCTTCCGGCCGACCACCTTCACCCACGAGCCCCTCCTCCCGTGGAGGCCCGGGCAGTGGCTCGTATTCCATCCCCATCCTTCCCTCAGCCGATGTTGTTGTTGGCTGAGGGCGGGAGGTCGAGGCCTTTATCGGCGCCCGACGAGGTAGTGGTGCCGGCGCCGACGTTCGTCGGGCGCCGAGGGCGCCGCCGGCCGGGTTGTAGCCGAGGCAGCGTCCGCAGGTGCGGGGCCCGCGAGACGGAACTGCCACCCAGCGCCTTCTATCCGCGCCGCCAGAGGTGACGGATGATGGGGCTGGAAGCAGGCGGAGCTCTTCCAGCTGGCGAAGCGACCCGATCATCCGCGCCGCGGCAATCGAGCATCCGTTCGGATGCTCCGCCCACGGCCGCGTTGATGAGGGCCGCAAAATCCGGGCCGGCTCAGAGGAGGAGGACGAGCCGGAGCCTCTACTGGCACGGGCCCCGCCCCAGTGCGCAGTGCCGCCACCTGCTGGCTGAGCTCCTCGTTGACTTTTTAAAGGCGAGGAGCTCACGCCTTATAGTCCACCTCCGCCCCAGGCGACGATTGTCGCAGCGGAGACGGAGGTTCTCCTCCGGCTCGAGTCGCGCCGTTAGCTACCACCGCCTCCCTGATGGAGAGGACGGCCTGGTTCAGCCTCTGGAAGCCGCCGGACAGAGATTTGCTCTGTCTTTACAGACGAGCGAGATGTCGCCGGCAGCTCCTCTCCACCTCGCTGACCAGCTCCACGGTGGTCATTTCTCTGGCGGTCTTCCGTTTCCCCGGACTGTGGCCGTCGTCGCCCTCCGAAGCAGGCAGCCCCGGCTTGCGGGAACCGATCGTAGGTCCACGATCGCCCGGAAGGTGGCTACCTCCACAGGCGCGACCGGAACCTGCTGGTCCCGCTGCTCACCCCCACTCTCCGGGCAGGCGAAGCTCCCCCAGAGGAGCCACGCCTCGCGACGATCCCGCACCTCCTCTGCGGGACGCCGACTTCAGCGCCATCCCGGAGTCGGTCCCCGTGGCCACCGACCTCGCCCCTCCCCCGATCGGGAGGCCCTTCGCCTCGCTGCCCGCCCTCACGGGCACCGCGCCACCTGCCCGTCGCAGGCACCACCCCTGCCCATATCGTGGGCCCGACGTCACTGCCGACCTCAAGGGGCAAACCCTGAAGTTCGACCCTTAAAACTTTTTATTTTCGAAGTTCATTTAGATCCCACGAGTCACGGGTAATTGAGGTCCACCATCGACAGAGCCCGTGTTGCCTCCGGTAAGCTTCCATAGATGTCGCGTCCAGGGGGTCGGTTTGTCCCCGTCGGGTCCGCAGAGACTGACTCCTCCAGCCATGCACTCCTCACGCTGCGTCGCCGCTGAGCTGGGTAGTTTTATAGAGGTTTTTCTCCTCAGCGCCCCGGCGGTTAAGCCAGCAGTTCGGTCCCGTGTGACCGCGAGACATGACCACGACATCACACGGATTACGATCGACGGTGGCGGCAGGAAAGACCCACTGCCAGCCCGGGGCAGGGTAAGTGCACACCGAGCTCGCCGTCGACTCTCCACTGTGCCTTCTGGATAGTCAGAGGGACACGCGGAGAGCATCCTCCCGCCGGGTTATCCGGCTGTCGGATTATTAGCTGTCAGCTGCCCCTATGCCCGAGAGCATAGAGCAGCTGCCGCTGCCAGGGTACACCTGGGCAACGGTGTTGCAGCAACGTGTACAGACCCAGTACCCTTAACCTTTTTTGATATCGGTGGTGGAAATGCTGTTACCGCATACCCAGCGTCCTTTCAGGGGACGCCGGGTTGGGCCTGGGGCCACTGGAGATGTTGTGCGCAATCCCCCATACCCACTAAACCAATTCTCACCGCTTGTCCCGCACATGTGTACTGGAGACGCCCGGGTTTCAGCCAAGCAACTTCCGGGCGCCTCCGCGTATAAACCTCCTGGTGGATGCCCGCGGGGAGCAAAGGCACCTCCACTCTCGTTGCACCGGCCCCTCGCGGGACCGGGAACGTTAGCCCCTGACTAGACGACCGCGCGCCCAAGACGGGAGTGTATCGCCCGGCCACCGCCTTCCCGTGAAGGAATTGGGCGGCGGCCTCCTCCTCTCCAGATTCTCCCACTTCGACGAGGGAGTGGGGACAAAATCAAGACTCCCCGGGGACGCACCCCAGGGAACACGACAAAGCGTCTAAAGGCCACGCCTAATGGCCCGAAGGCCACCGGCCACCGTGCCTCGGCTAGGCCTGCCGCTCACGGCGGAGGAAGCGGACGGCGGAGCCTCTGCTGCCGCGCTCTCCGCCGGCACCCGCCGCCGCCTGCAGGCGGCAGCGGCGTCGGCCTCGTAGCGTTGAAGCGGGCTCCTTCTGACGGCATCACTGCGCCGCAGAAGGAGTGCCACCGCTTCCGCCATCTCTCGCTGCTCAACATGATCGATCAAGGTCGGCAGCGAGAGGTCACTGCCGACCTGCGCGACGAGGGCGTGGCGTTGCGGCCTCATGCCGGGCATCGCCAGAGGCGTAAAAGCGCCGTATCACCGGCGCACCACACTCGACGCATTCTTGCGTCATCTCTACGAGCCACCTGGTGCAGGTACTTGCCGAAACATCCATGGCCTTCCGTCAGCACCTGCACCAGGTGGAACGTGAAGGCCCCCGTACCGCCGTGGCCTCATGGTGGACGCAAAGAGAGGTCCACGATGGACCCCGACCCTCGCACGCACGTGAGCGCGTTTCCTCGTTGAGGAGGTTCAGACCGGAGAGCAGTGCCCATGCCTCAACTGCCTCCCTCTCGCGTTGGTGGCGGTGCCGCCCCAAGAGCGAGACTTGGCGTTGAAGTCGCCGAGGACAAGATCTCCTCGGTGATAACCTGCCTGCGGTAAGGTCTCTGACAGAGTCGAGAAACACCCTGAACTTGCCAGGGATCGGCTGGGGAGAAGTACACCCGGATGACAGCGTACCTTCCCCAACCTGCCGCCGCGTAGCCGTGCGCCCCCTCTCTAGTGACTTCTGAAGAGGGGCAGGCGCCCGCTCTCGCCAGCACGTTACCGTGCCGTCCAGGTCCCCGACCCAGGATGATTGGGCGGGAATCCTGTAATGGCTCTGATGCCACGCCATCAGTCCCCACTCCGCCAACGACCGCAGGAACAAACAGTCCTGAGCGCTGGCGGAGGAAGGATCTGGCCTGCAGGAGTGAGATGTGGGCCATCACCAATTGATGACCATGTTCTCACCTGCAGGCGCACTATTTTTCCGCGACGCGGGAAGGTAACCTGGGCCGCAGCCTTTCCTTGACCCTGGGGAGAGACAAGTTCTCCCCCATCAAATGGTTGACTCGGACCAGAAAGTCGGCGCAGACGAGCACGGAACTCCGACTGGCACCTCGCCGGCCCTATGACCCACCTCTTCCCGCATCGGAAGCACAGATCCCTCCGACATTTGGGGATGGGCACGTAGAGGAGGTGTGCCCGATCGCCAGTAGTTGAAGCAGCGCAGCGGGGCGCTGCTCCAGAGCTTCACGATCCTGGCCGAGGTCCACCCGACCAGGACGCGGTTCTCTCCGCCAGCAGCTTCGCGGCGGCGACCGACACGTTACGGTGGTGGTGCCCATCCCCCGGGCCCGTCCCCTTACGATTGTGGGCTCACCTCGCTCCGGCTGGGCAGCCCGTTGCCGGGCGACGACCGCAGCGCCCGGATCGTCTCTTTGCGGCCGAGTCGTCCAGCTCGGTCACTCGCAGATCCGCGGTTTGACTGGCCGGACGACGCCGTACAACTCTGGCAGCCAGCGAAGCTTTCTATCATCTTTTTCCGCTAGCTGGTCCGCGACGTCGTGGCCGTGGCTGGCACCCAGCTCGAACAGGTGGCTCCCTCGCCATGGTGCGCTGCACCCGCATTCTGGTCTTACGAGGCCCGTCTCGAGGGCGGATCGTTCACCAGGAGCCTTAAGATCTCCTTCGGTAAGACGGTTCCTCGGCTACCGCCTGGCCGCAGCGCTTGACAATAACTGCGGCCGTCTTATGGCGTTTGGTTCTTTAAGCGGCGGGGCCGCACCTCCAGTACCCCCTTTTGATATCGGTGGTGGAAATGTTGTTACCGCAGATACCCAGCGTCCTTTTCAGGGGAGCAA